>JAODAL010050432.1:0-27408 GCA_025379985.1 Phyllomedusa bahiana
CTTGTGGATAGCTGATACTTTAAACACATTATGATGTGGGGGCAAAAAAGCACCCAATAGGAAAACAACTGTCACCGAGTCTGTTTGTCCCAAAAAAAAAAATCCCCACGGTTTAGTCACTACAAGTGTGGTCATAATTTTGTGGTACAATCTCTACAATCCTATAGTAATAACAAAACCTTTAATATCAAACAGTTTATTAACTGTAATGCTCGTTTTGTAAAATACTTAATATTGTTTACAATGCAAGGTACAATTTGTTGACTGTACCTACGTAAATTAAAAAGATGTTTAGAAGACACATGTTAGATCCCATTTAAATCTTACACAAGTTCGCTGACTCGTCATTTCCTTATCATCATGCAGGAAACACCAATACTGGTATCAAAATTGAAATGTATGAAGATTTTATTTTCCGCTTATAAAACCATTTGTACAGTGGGGAATACTACATTGCCTTACATATACTTTTTTTTTTTTTATATATTTTGGAAAGTATTAACCCAATTCTTCTAATTTTTTGGGGTATTCAGTCCACCCAGTCCTTTTATTAAAATTTTGTTCCCCGCCTTAGAAGTGCAAAAGCTCTAAAATTTTTCCGTGACTGGTGCCCAAAACGTCCCCAAATATTCCTTGCTTTGATTTTATAATGGGAAATAATGTTCTCACAGGCTCTATCCCCTTTTAAATTCCCAAAATCCTTTTTCCCTTTGGCAGTGCTCCCCGAATGGCTGCTACTTTAAAAGAGTTGTTCACACTGGTTTTCATCCTCCTTTGGTGCTGCCCTAAGAGCTGTATTTTTTAAAATCATGGGGGGAGCACTGGTTTCCCGGGAGTCCTCTCCCCCCTCCCTTATCAGGTGACTCATGCGCTGTCTCGCTCCCGACAAACAGCTTTGGGGGGGGAAACATCTCAGTCCAGAGTTCTTTTTCCCCTTGCTCACCATTAAATATATAAAACCGTGACAAGCACATATTCTCTCCCCATACACCCATACATGACCGGGGCCAGGGTTCCAGCATAGGGAATTGAGCAGGGGGGAAGCAATTCAAATAATCTCTGATGTGTTGTATTTGCATGGAGTTATCTCAGTGCTACATCTGTCTGTGTCTGCTTAATTACTATTCACTGACTGTTGACTATTTCCTGCCTGAATCATTCACTTCAGCAGTGAAGCTGGTTAGGTAAACAGGAGAGTGAATGCTAATTAGGCTGACTCAGAGCTGAATGACTTGGGCAGGAAATAGTTAACAGCAGTGAATAATAATTAGGCTGAGACACAGATAAGGCAGCAGAGGAACTGACAGGGGCTGCTAGTATGCCTGCTCTAAATCACTGAGCTGTGCGGCAGGCAGAGCGAGGACAGAGAGAGAAAGGACAGGAGATAGTTAAACTTGTGTGCTCGCTCCCGACGCGACCTGTTGTGATAAGATGCCGGAGATACAGCCTATCAGGGAGAACAAGCAGGTCGGTGACTATAGAGACCTCAGCAGCCTCTGAAGCCACTAAAAACAAGTTATCTAGAAATCAGTAGGAGATTTGTTATTGACATATATTGCAAACGTGCTTGTTTTTTGAAGATCTTTAATTTGAATGACAATCTTTGTAGTGAGACAACCCCTTTAAGTTTACTGTCCACTAGGATTCCCAAGTCCTTTTCCATGTCACTTTTGCCCAGAGTTTTTCCGTTTGACAAGTAATCATGGAATGGATTTTTTTCCTTCCTATGTGCATAACTTTTTACATTTATCTGTGTTAAACCTCATCTGTCTGTCTGCCTCCAACTTATCCAGATCTCTTTGTAATAAAACATTATCCTTTATTGTGTTAATTATGTTATACAATGTAGTATCATCAAAGATTAATATTCTGCTGTGCAAACCTTGTGTAAGCTCATTAATGAATCAATAAAATCAATAAAAAAGCTAATCAGAGTATACACATCCATTAATAAGATATGGTAAGGCAACGGTCCCCAACCTTTTTTCCACCAGGGACCGGTTTGATGCACGACAATTTTTCCACGGCCCAGTGGGGGACGGGGTTATTAGGAGCGGGGATATTAGGGGCGGGGTTATTAGGGGTGGAGTTATGGAGGAGGTTGGATGTTTAGAATCACACACAAAAAAACCCCCAAAAAGTGTATACTGTGTCATTTAGGGATATCGTATGGGGTAACCTGAATGATTGTAAGCTCTGTGGGTAAGCATTATACATGTGTATAATATATGTAATAAGCTCTGTCATTATAGAGATATATGCCCCCTGTAATAATAAATAAATATAGCCCCCCCCCTGTAGTGATAATAATACATAGCTGCCCCTGTAGTGATAGTGATACATACATAGCTGCCCAGTTATGATAGTGATACATAGCTAGTGCCCATGTAGTATAGTTGATACATAGCTAGCTGCCCAGTAGTGATA
This sequence comes from Phyllomedusa bahiana, assembly GCA_025379985.1. Taxonomy (NCBI): domain Eukaryota; kingdom Metazoa; phylum Chordata; class Amphibia; order Anura; family Hylidae; genus Phyllomedusa; species Phyllomedusa bahiana. Next base: position 2,428 of record JAODAL010050432.1, read on the forward strand.
GTGATACATTGCTAGCTGCCCCAGTATGTGGATAGTGATACATTAGCTGCCACAGTAGTGATAGTGATACATAGCTGACCCAGTAGTGATAGTGATACATAGCTGCCCCCAGTAGTAGTGATACATAGCTGCCCCAGTAGTGATAGTGATAATACATAGCTGCCCCAGTAGTGATAGTGATACATAGCTGCCCCAGTAGTGATAGTGATACATAGCTAGCTGCCCCAGTAGTGATAGTGATACATAGCTAGCTGCCCCAGTAGTGATAGTGATACATAGCTAGCTGCCCCAGTAGTGATAGTGATACATAGATAGCTGCCCCAGTAGTGATAATAATACATAGCTGCCCCAGTAGTGATAATAATACATAGCTGCCCCAGTAGTGATAGTGATAGCTAGCTGCCCCAGTAGTGATACATAGCTAGCTGCCCCAGTAGTGATAGTGATACATAGCTAGCTGCCCCAGTAGTGATAGTGATACATAGCTAGCTGTCCCAGTAGTGATAGTGATACATAGCTAGCTGCCCCAGTAGTGATACATAGCTAGCTGCCCCAGTAGTGATACATAGCTAGCTGCCCCAGTAGTGATAGTGATACATAGCTAGCTGCCCCAGTAGTGATAGTGATACATAGATAGCTGCCCCAGTAGTGATAGTGATACATAGCTAGCTGCCCCAGTAGTAATGATAGATAGCTGCCCCAGTAGTAATGATACATAGCTGCCCCAGTAGTAATGATAGCTGCCCCAGTAGTAATGATACATAGCTGCCCCAGTAATAATGATACATAGCTGCCCCAGTAGTAATGATACATAGCTGCCCCAGTAGTAATGATAGATAGCTGCCCCAGTAGTAATGATAGATAGCTGCCCCAGTAGTAATGATAGATAGCTGCCCCAGTAGTAATGATACATAGCTGCCCCAGTAGTGATAATACATAGCTGCCCCAGTAGTAATGATACATAGCTGCCCCAGTAGTAATGATACATAGCTGCCCCAGTAGTAGTGATACATAGCTGCCCCCAGTAGTAGTGATAGATAGCTGCCCCCCAGTAGTAGTGATACATAGCTGCCCCCCAGTAGTAGTGATACATAGCTGCCCCCAGTAGTAGTGATAGCTGCCCCCCAGTAGTAGTGATACATAGCTGCCCCCCAGTAGTAGTGATAGATAGCTGCCCCCCAGTAGTAGTGATACATAGCTGCCCCCCAGTAGTAGTGATAGATAGCTGCCCCCAGTAGTAGTGATAGCTGCCCCCCAGTAGTAGTGATACATAGCTGCCCCCCAGTAGTAGTGATACATAGCTGCCCCCCAGTAGTAGTGATACATAGCTGCCCCCAGTGGTAGTGATACATAGGTGCCCCCAGTGGTAGTGATACATAGCTGCCCCCCAGTGGTAGTGATACATAGCTGCCCCCCAGTGGTAGTGATATATTGCTGCCCCCCAGTGGTAGTGATACATTGCTGCCCCCCAGTGGTAGTGATAGATTGCTGCCCGCCAGTAGTAGTGATAGATAGCTGCCCCCCAGTAGTAGTGATAGATAGCTGCCCCCCAGTAGTAGTGATACATAGATGCCCCCAGTAGTAGTGATAGCTGCCTGACAGTAGTAGTGATAGATAGCTGCCCCCAGTAGTAGTGATACATAGCTGCCCCCCAGTAGTAGTGATAATAGCTGCCCCCAGTAGTAGTGATAGCTGCCCCCCAGTAGTAGTGATACATAGCTGCCCCCCAATAGTAGTGATAGCTGCCCCCCAGTAGTACTGTAGTGATACATAGCTGCCCCCCAGTAGTAGTGATATATACGTAGCTGCCCCAATAGGCAGCCAGGGCAATAAAAAAAAAAAAAAAAAAAGTAAAAATAAGTCACTCACATTTCCCGGATCCTCGGCCGAGCTCCTCCTCCCAGCAGCCGACAGCAGCGAGCGGAACGGGGGGTGTGACGTCACTGTGCATCATCCCCCCTGCGCCGCTCACCGCTGCAGATGCCGAGCTCAGTGAGCGCCGCATCTACAGTGATGGGGAAAGCAGGGCGGTAATGCACTGCTCCTGCTTTCTTTGTAATGCAGCCGCACGCTGTGTGCAGCTGCTATCTGTGCGCGGCCAGATTACAGCGGCTGCGCACAGAAGATGCAGGCCGCCCGGACTAAAGACAGCGGGCGGCCGGCATCAGGTGTAGACGGCGCCGCAGACCGGCAGGGCATGCGCTAAGACTCGGTGCCGGTCCGCGGACCGGCGGTTGACGACCCCTGTGGTAAGTCATAGTGTTATCACTAGTTTCAGCATTTGGTCACTTATTCCATTGGTACTAGGTATCCATACAGAAAAATATGTGCAGTAAACATCAATTGAACACTCTGAGGTAAATTGTTACTTAATCTTGTGACCATGTAACCCTTCCAGCACATTAACATAACTGTACTTAGATCTGTGGAGTAACTTATTACATTTTGACATACAGTTACATTGCGGTATGAACAGCAGGATCCAATGCAGTGTTTCTAAGATTAAGGAACTTTTCACATGGTGCTTAAAGTGGTTGTCTCGCTACAAAGATTGCTTTTTATGTTAAAAATCTTGGTATCTATCGGGGGCCTTATTTCACAAAACCCTGATGGATAACACAGACGTGGTGTAAAGTGCCATAAAACATTCCAGTACGTGTCAGCCGGTTATCTTTATTTTTAGAAGAATCCCAGTACATCAAGCAACAACGTTTCGACTCAACACAAGCTTGAAAAAGACTTAGGGGGACATGTCTGAAAACTATCTAGGTCTAAGACTTTTCTTGTTGCCCATAGCAACCAATCAGCGTTCCCCTTACATTTCATATAGAGCTCTGAAAAAATGAAAGGGGCGCTTAGACCAAGACAGTTTCCAGACATGTCCACCTCAGTGTGTTGAGTCGAAACTTTGCTGCTTGATGTACTGGGATTCTTCTTAAAATAAAAGACACCCGTGCTGACTAGTGATGAGCGATTGTGTTGACACTCGTTGTCGGCTAGATAACCGATATTGGCAATTATCCTGCCAATATCTGATAGTCGATAATCGCCGATGACCATTAAAATCTATGGGAGAGGAACAACACCTTAATTCTGACAGCCAAACAGGGGACGAGAAGCTGGAATTAACACCCGCAACAGTAACCTGGATATGTGATACCTCTTAGGCAAGAAATAATTCATTATGTTTAATGGCTAACCGAAAACATGAGGACGGCGTAACCACAGCAGGTACAGCGGTAGCAGCTGCAAAGGGGCCCCTTTCACACAAACAAGACACCGCTATTGGAAATGACACATGGGAACTGCCAGGAAACCCCTATCCCTTTTTGCATCAGGGACCAACAACTTGTCATATGTGCGGTGCAGGTGGCATCAAGAACGTCCAAACGGGGAAGGCGGAGGTCCAGCTGGCAGGTCCTCAGTTACAGCGGCTGCGGTGAGAGACAGGGCCACATGCAGCTAAATCAAATGGGGCGCCCACCCATTACTACTTCCTATTTTTAACATATCACTGGGCCCCTTTTTGATTCCAGCTCCAGACAGGAATACTGCCCTATTGCCACCCCTGGCATCCATTTTAAAGTAGCCTGACCCCAAAACCACCAAAAAATGCCCTTATGGACACTCAGAATACACATTCCCAATAAGAAATTGACTATTTAAAAAAATATATTTTTCCAATCTTGCTTCTGCTGCTGCTACGGCTACTTGCCATTCTACTGCTGGCACGTTGCTGACGTTGTACCACCGTGACATTAGAACGTAAAGCTGACGCAACAGATGTCCCCAGTTGGTCAGTGAGGCCTGTGTCAAATTCCTGCATTCTATTGTCAAGTGGGTTGAAGGAAATTGCTGACTTTTGATTTGGAACATGGATCAAGGAGGGTGGACACCCAGTAACCGCTCTTCATTTTGATGGCCTTGAAGCGCGGCAAATTAGCTTTTTGTCAATAAGACCTTTACTATTGGTTTCTTTTACAGCAGCATGACCCAAAACCAGCAAAGATTCCCTGTATAGGACCTCAGAATAAAAAGTGCCTGAAGAAAGTAGTCTTTGAACCTCCATTTTAGTTGAACTGGACATTGACTATACCTGCCCTGGGCCGCAGCATGAGCCCCAAACCTGTATGTCCTACACCCCTCTTTGCTCGCTTACCTCCTGTAGTTTGCTACATATTCAGAAAGCTAAAAATCTAAAAGGTATAGTAGAGTTTTTCACAGTCTCTTATTGAGAAACTGTACTGCAAAGACGGCAGATCACAGATATTCTTAAAATCCTCTAATTTCCAACAGCCAACTAGGATTAGAAACAGAATTGTTTCTATAGAATATCTGTGAAATGCGGTCTGGTGGAAGAACTGTAACACCAAATCAACAGTGTTCTTCCTTCAGTCCCTGAGATTTACAACTTCCCAGTAGGACTATTAATTAATAGTTTTCAACAAACTATCGTACAAGTGCGCTATTTGGGCCAAACTGAGATGCACGGATTGCAATAGAACTATTTAAAAGTGATATGGATTCAATATGGCGATTTTCGCACCACTGACTACAGGAGCAATTTACTATAAAATATGTATAACACAATTTGCGTACAAGTGAGCACTTTGCGCCAAACAGACGCATGGATTGCAATAAGAGTATTTAAATGTTATATCGATTTAATATGGCGGTCTTCGCACCACTGACAACAGGCGCAATTTACTATAAAATATGTATAGCACAATTACGGACAAGTGAGTTCTTTGCGCCAAATAGACGCACGGACTGCAATAAGAGTATTTAAATGTTATATGGATTTAATATGGCGGTCTTTGCATCACTGACAACAGGCGCAATTTACTAGGAAATATGTATAACACAATTTGCGTACAACTGAGCTCTTTGCGGAAATGCATGGACTTCAATAGAACTATTTAAAAGTTATAGGGCTAAGTTATGCCAGTTTTGGGAACACTGACACGCAGTGAGTGTAATAGAACTGGAAAAACAAAAGGGACAATTTCACCTCCTATCAGAGGTCTGCTGGCAAAAAAGTGGTAAAAAAAATTGCTTTTTCAATTCAAGGTCCCAGGACACACTGGGCTACACAATGTCACCCCTCCTTTCCAAACCCCCCCCCCCCTCCCCCACGGCTACACACACCACTAGATTTCTTTAAAACCTTCTCTAAGTAAATAGGAAGTGAAATTCTCTAATCTAACTATATTCTGAGCTACAGCTAGGTGGATGGTTTTGTGTATAAGAAGAGACCATCTCTCTGAGCTGTTAGAACAGCTTTTGGTTCAGACGCCGAGACATCCTGCTGTGAAGTGACATAGCCATACATTGAGCTGAACAGGAAATGTAGTTGCAAAGATAAAAAAACAAGGTCACGTGAATTTTGCAGCCAATGAGATCCATACACCGCCAAGTGGTGACGTCGTACATCCTCCTCACCCCTCTCTATCCTCGGAGCTGATTGGCTGGCCGCCAAAATGACAGGAAACTCTGAAAAAGGCGCGATAGTAAATGATTATCTATAAGATTGTCACCTAAATTATCGCGTGATCGGAAAATTCCGATAAGCCTAAAAACCGTGCCGATTTCAACTTTTGTCGATAATATCGCTCATCCCTAGTGCAGACGCCTACTGGAATGTTTTATAGAGTTTTGTGAGTGGAAGTTCGGCTGCTTCCACATGGCGGTCTGCTGCATTGAAGAGGTGTTGTAAGTGACACCGTGGAGGGACTTCAGTGCTGTTCAAATCGTATACTACAAAGATGATGCCATCTCAACATCCCCTAAACTGTAGTTTTGTAATGAGGAAGCTTATTGTTATTTTATTCTGCCAATGTTTGGGGCAGCATAATTCTGAATACTGGTTCCTATCAGAATTTTTTGCTTCTTGTTAAGAGCCAACTTTTAACAACAAAGAAAAGTTGTTCTGTTTTTTACTTAGTGGAACTTTTGAAGTGTTACTTTATGTGAAATCTCTGTAACCTCTAATCCCTGTCATTTAACCCTTTGTATGCCATGACCAACGTATTGCAGCATACAAAGGAAGAGACTGCGGGGTCAATCCTACTTTGATAGCAAATACATTGCAAGACCCCATTGATGAACCCCAGTGCTGTCTGGCCATATTCCCTGTTGTGTGGCCATACTCAGGTATCGCATAAGAGCTGCCTAAATAGGGCTGAGCAGCAATACTAGATACAGTTGTAGACAAATAGAGTGTGGCTGTTTTGATATCTCATACTTTATCTTCAGGCTGCCGAGGAGAATCATGAGGTTAAAGTTATCATCTAGTCAATAGAGATTTCCCTTTGCTTACCTTTTACTTAGATCATATCCATCCAGTGTGACTCTGGGAAGAGGGGTACCAGCTAAAGATGCTATTGTAGGCAGAATGTCCAGCGTGCTAGCTAGCTCGGAGGTCACTCCTGAGATTTTTGTGAAAATAAATGAACGCAAACAATAACAACAATTTAAAAAAAAAACAAAAAAAAACAAATACAAACTAATCACAGAAATGAGATAAAACCTAAAGTAACAAACATCTGTCACATATTGACTACTGGCTAAGAGTCAGAATTAATCACTCAAAGAGGACCTGTGATATTCTTCTGATGTGTAATTTAGTAAATACTTGTATTCCCCATGGATTCATAACATAGAAAACAAGAAGACTAAAGGCGACATGTATGTAGGGGCTGCGCCAGTTTTTGGGCTGAAAAGACGCCAGACTACTGGCGCAGCCCTGTACATACCTATGATGTGTGCTCGTTGTATGAGAAGGCGCACTCCAAAATTAGGTGCATTATAAAGCACCCAGGGTACCTTGTAATGCACCTAAGATGAAGGGGCATGCTGGAGGCATGTCGTACTACAATCGTAGTATTCTACACATTTATGACTTTTTATGATGGCAAAACCAGGCACATTACTGCTGGAACAGGTAGACCAAGTTAAAAGTGGTTTAACTTGAACAGGTTCCTAGATTCAGACGCATTCTGTGCTAATAATGCGTGCAAAAAAAAAAATGGTGTCTTGGCACCAAACATCATACATGTCATCCTAAGTGTAATACGCAGTCTCATGAGTCTCATCATTATGACCACTTCCTATTTTCGACTTCGACAGTGTGTAGCTCATGTAGAAAGTCATGTGTTGTGAGCTGGCTTAGTGGATATATAAGCAACAAGTTAAATGGCCTTAAAGTCTTCAGCACTTGGGTAACTAAAACCCAATCATAGAAACAGGGAACCTCCAATCCCTACAATATACTCCGACAAAACTTGCAATCTGATCGGTCATTCATTAAAACATTTTCCTTTTATTATTGAATTCCCATAAAAGACATAAATCCACCACTTCACAGTAGCATGTCCACATTTCAGAACTAGTTACAAAGTATACTCAAGTGTTTTGATGCGGCTACACCTAGCCGTTTGTCTCTGCTCTTGCTGCTGCTCCCATATAGCTGTAGATGCCGACAGCCGGGCGGAACAGAACGCACACCGTGCAACGTTTCGGGGACAAACTCCTCGTTTTATGCAAACACAGACATGTCTACATGCCTATAAGAAGACGCTACGGATAAAGCACTCATTCAAACCTCTCAGCGTCATAGCCTCTAACATAGCAATCTAATATGCCTCTCTCTGTAATAACCTAATCCCCAACTGAGAATATGGAAAAAAAACAGATGCCAAACTGTCCTGAGATCGAATAGATTGGGCACTTTTGCATGTTTACGATGTCAAAATTGTTCTTCCATAATTAAGGGAGAACAAATGCAACATCCTACTAAGAGCTACCCTATAAGAATAAGAGGATTCCACACGTGTGATAGCAATGGTGTGGTATATATGATAAAATGTCCATGCGGAAAGATATATGTAGGGCAGACCAGTAGGTCAGTGAAAATCAGGATCAATGAACACAGATCCATTATCTGTCAATTTAGAATTTAAAAAAATGGAATTTGATCAAAATACTGCCCTTGGGGATATGTCAGATAACGACAAATCAAGTTTTGGTGAAACATCATTTGCTAAACAGTTTTTAGAAGAAAAACGTGGGCACACGGAGTTGTGCTGGTGTGTACTTGAACTAGTGGCTTTTATTGATGATTCTCAGTTGGGGATTAGGTTATTACAGAGAGAGACATATTGGATTGCTACGTCAGAGGCTATGACGCCGAAAGGCTTGAATGAGTGCATTAACCTTAGGCAATGTTCACACCGCTAATTGCAGGGCGTAAAGTACGCCCTGCAATTATTCCGGGTGCTCGGGAGCTCGCGCATACGGGGGCCGGCAGCTCGCCGGCCCCATAGACTGCCATTACTTGCGGCGCGTAAGCGCCACGAATAAATGACATGTCAATTATCTCCCCGCGTATACAATACGATCGTATTGTATACGCGGGGAGAGGAGGCGTAATCCATAGTTCTCTATGAGAATTGTTGATTACTGTAATGATTGGGGCGCATTTCGCTCGTATTAGAACACAGTACGCGCTCAATACGTGGTGAAATGCGTCCTGAGATAAGTCGTGTGAACATAGCCTTAGACTCTTCTTGTAGGCATAGTAGGGGTTAATGTTGTTTTAACTGGTCTGCGTTTGTATAAAAAGGAGGGTTTTACCTGTAGCATGCTTGAGGAAGGAGAGGAGCTTGTCCCGAAACTTCGCACGGTGTGTGTTCTGTTCCGCACGGCTGTCAACATCTCCAGCCTACATAGGAGCAGCAGCAAGTAGAGACGATCGGGTAGGTGTAACCACCTCAAAAAACTTGAGTATACTTTGTAACTAGTTCTGAAATATGGACACACTACTGTGAAGTTGTGGATAAATAGTCTTTTATGGGAATTCAATAATAAAAGGAAAATGTTTTAATGAATGACCGATCAGATTGCAAGTTTTGTCTTAGTGGATATATAAGGTGTGTGATGAGCTGTCTGCACACATATCCCTCGTTGATGTGCTGAGAGTCCCATGTGGAAGACACACTCATTTAATTGATCCTTTCATATCACATATACCGATAAAATGTCCAACATGGATGAGAAAGGCATCACTAAGACTTCCAATTACCACCCTAGCCCGCTCTTTTTCCAGACTTAAACCCAATTGAGCATCTGTAGAACCACCTCAATCGTCATGTTCACTCTGGATTCTCCTCCACGCACCCTCCAGCAGCTGTGGAATGCACTGCAGTCAGCACGGCTCCAGATACCTGCGACAACTTACCAGGACCTTATAGACACTCGCGGCCCATCTATTTGCTGTCCATGCTGCTCACAGCGGTTACTCTGCATATTAGCTGGTGGTCATAGTAATGGGATTCAACTGCGTAGAAATGAGTGAGCTGAAAATTTAGCTTTTACTAAACTGGGACAACAAAAAGCTGTTGTAGCCCTGTTCTATAGAACAGCGCGATCGGTGGGCACATTCTGGGGAAGTTTTGCACCACATTCGTAGAATTAGACACATTTATGAATCTTTGATGCCAAATCTAGGCGCAGAACAGTTATAACAGCCAGATTAGGTTAAAGGTGATCTGCCTGAGTCAGATTTGTCGTATTGGCACTAGACTGTGCCTTTATGTATGAACTGTAGAAGAATAGCTTCATACATTCTGGCGCATTCTACATTGCTTTAAAGTGATTTAGAACTGGCCTGTCAGTGCCAAAGTTCATACAGGGCACCCATAATAGGGATAAGCAAATGAGCTCTCCACAACCAACAAAACTGTTCCTCCCTCAACACCAGTCATAAATAATATATGTAATAATACAAGAAATGCAATGATTACTGAGTGAAGGAAATAATAGACTAGGCCTAAGCAGGCAAAAAAGATGAAGGATGGATTTCTGTAGTCAATAGAAAATATGAGCTAAATTAAGATTAGTGACATATATCCAAATCCATACTCCAAAAAAAATCCATACTCAAAAAATTATGGATATTTGACGTATGGTTGAAGTTTGAGGATGAGCATAACATTTCTTGACTTTTTGTAAAATAAACTAAATAAGACCATGTTTTAACTTTAAAATGTCCAACTGTTCAGAGTTTCAATACTTTTTACACAACTTGCTGATCTCTAACAAGGAGCTTAATAAAATTTGTTTGAATCCCTAAATCGCCCAATAAATTTAGGGGATCAGTTTGGATTGGGATTTAATCTGTCATCCTCATCATGCTGTTCACATTTTGACATCATGAGACCAAGATAACACATTACAATAGATCGACAGTACCTTGCGAGGCTTCAAGTAGGATGCTCTCAGACAGAAGTGGCCACTGAGTGTCACAAGCAGGTTGCAACAGAGATACAGAGAGACGGGAAGAGTCGCAAAAAAAAAGGCAAAGAGTGGACGTCCTTTGGCTACATCACACACTGATGACCCGTTAGTGTAAACTAAACAATGCCCTGAGGAACCGGATGATGAATGCCACACAACTCCAGGCACGTTTAAAGGAAGTGAGGCAACCAAATTTCACTTCAGACTATTTGTAACAGTTTACATCAGCGTGGTCTGCATGGTAGATGACAGGCAAAGATACCTGACCTGGCTGATGCACAGCACTCTTCTTGACGTCTCCAGAATAGATGGTGGCCACAGTGCTCACAGTGAATCGACTTTTATCAGCACCGAGGACCACTGGTCCCTAATCCAGCATAGATGCTCCCTGGCACATGCCAGACAATGATGCCTGTGCCTGGTGCCTGGTGTGATCAGGTGGTATAGCATACAGACCATGCTGATCTAAATGGTTACGAAAGGTCTGATGTGACACTCGGGTGCTTCTCACCTTCCTTAGATATGTGTGATGTAGCCAAAGGACGTCCACTTCTTTACCGTTCTGTGACTCTTCCAGTCTCTCTGTATCTCTGTTGCAACCTGCTGATCACACTCTGTGACACTTTACGCTCAGTGGCCACTTCTGTCTGAGAGCATCCTGCTTAAAGCCTCACAATAACGAAGTACGGTTGATGAATTGTAAGGTTTTGTCTTGGCCTCATGTCAAAATGTTAACAGCATGATGTGGAGGACTGTTTAAATCCCAATTTAAATTGCTCCCCTAAATTTATTGTGCGATTCAGAGATCAAAAACCTGTTGCAAATTTTGCTCCTTGTTAGAGATCAGCAAGTTCTGCAAAAAGTACTGAAACATTGAACAGTTGGACATGTGCATTCTAAAGGTAAGACATGGTCTCATTTAGTTAATTTAAGAATTTTTTTCAAGAAACGTTATGTTCATCCTAAAATTTCAACCCAAAGCCATATATCCCTACCTTTTTGTGAGTAGTTCATAATAACTGTCTCAACACAGGGGCTAAATTATTGTGGAATCAAGTGATAAGAACAGGCTGGGTCCCCACACATATCCCCGCTAAGGCATCTTCACTAGTTAACAAAAGTTAAATTTTTAGTTCACCCTTTTCAGTTACAATGGTTTTCTTCTATTCTCTGTTTTTTTTTTTAATCATTTAAAAAAAAACAACATTTTATTGATTTTCAAAAATAACATTACAAACAGTAGCCATATAGGAATTTCCAAGTATAGATCTGCATATAAGAAGTACAGTTCAAAACATAATATATGCAATAGGCAAAAGCACCAAAGGTGCGAATTTAATGTAACATTATGAATTAAGTGAAGTGCAGCATATTACTTCAGAGATAATGTGTCCTGGATTCAAACCAGTGGTTTTAAAATTAAAATCTAAGAGCTAATTATGTGCCCAAAAACCGCCTGCTATATTTAGAACTTGCTAACGGGTTTTTTGGGCTTAAGTTTGCCCTCAGCCAAAGAGGGTGGATCGTTTTCCACTGGTTGCATTTTGTTTCCTTTTCCTGTTCCGGTTCCTAAAAAACCCCTCAAGCCTGAGCCATTGTTAGATTGTGTTTAAGCCCCTGCTTTTTTTGCAGTCCTCAAACCGGGAACTTCCCTACCCGTTTTCCTCTCTTTTGGGGTTTCCCCCTGCAAACCTCTCATACCTACTACCATCTTTTGTCTCCTGTGACCTTCCCGGGATCAGTCTCCATCTCTGTTTGCCTCCGGTTCCAGTCTCTTTTGCCTTCACTGTTTTCCAAACCCAGCCTGTCATTGGATTCCAGCTGTATCCACTAGTTTTTGTACGGGAATAAACCACAAAAGGGCCCCGCTGGGCGGGGAGTCCGGGAAGCTCGCATAAAAACAGCTTCAGATGCATGGCTAACATCGCACTGAATGCAAGCTTTAAAAGTAAAAGTGCGCTTAAAAGGGCCCCAACGGGCCCATAATTTCCCAAGGTATGGACAAGCGATTCGGAACTACGCAAACTGTGGCACGCATTACCCGACCGGAGGTCCACTGGAGATCAAGCCTGGGACCACCCCTTCGGTCCTGTCATAGCCCGAAATTGCCCCCCTTTTTCAATTGGGGGGAGATCGTGACAAATTGGGGGGTTTTTCCTCAACCAAATGTAACATACTTCGACGAAAACCCTAGCAATTCCTCCCGACAGATGAGGTCCTGTGTTCACTGCTGCGACCACAAAGCCATTGCCTGGGTTCCTTTAATTGAAACTAAAGACGCCCGGCTAATCCCCGGAGGAGTTATTGACGCCATGAGTCAATTTTGACGTCCCAATCGGGGTGCTACAGCCGAAGCTGCAATACTATCCTTGCGCCAGGGCAAACGCCCGGGTTTGCCGATATCCATGGAGTTAAAGAGGGTGGGTTTTTCGAAACCAAGGAAATGATGCAGCAAAATTTTCTTTTTTTAGAAAGGACTGCGAGGCAAAAAAATGAACTTGCCCTGCGACCCCTTTAGTTTGGATGTTTCATAAACACTGCATCCGAATGTAAAATTATCTGAACGACGACGGAAAAGGGGGGGGTTTACTCAAAATTTTTGCCAAAAACATTCCTGCCAGTCCTGTCAGCTTTCCTAAGGAACCCCCAAGGGAAATCCGAGAGACCCAGGAATTGGTAGCAAGGGGTTCCGTATTAAAAGTAGAGCAGGGAAAAAGAAGGGAGCATGGGGGGTTCCGGGAAAAGTTTTGTTCTTTGGGGAAATTTTACCCCCCCCTTATAAAACTGCCCTACCCGCCACGGAAATTGGTGGCAGCCATTATGACCAGTAGCTCAGAGAAGAATCATTGCTTCAGAAACGCCCTTATCTGAAAAGACAGTTACCCAAATCCACTCATCGGTGGCGTCTCAATCAAGAAAAACACAGAGACTTCATTCTCCTTCCCATCAATTTCCTTTTTAACCCAATGGGTATTTTAATCAGCGATGATAGCTCAGGGGCAAGTGGAAATTAGGCCCTTTTTTGTCAGAAGCAGGGGGTTAAATTTCAGAAAAACTTCACCTGTTTTTAATGGAAAGGGTAAGGGATCCCCACAAAAATCAGGGCCATGGACCAAGAGACGGAACCACCTTTGAACATTAGCTCCCATCATCAAAGTTCTGTCTTTCCTGTTGATCTCTTCCCCAACTTCCCCTGCACCCTAGGCCACCCGGCTACAAGCACAGAACCCCGTCATCAAGGGGGAAACCAAGGGAGATAGTTTCCCAGCGGGGTATCCTTTTCCCCTCATTCAATCTAAACAGGGCCCCGAAGACCCACTCAAGAATCAAAATATTAAGCTACCCTCGGAATAAGGGAATTTGCAAAATTCTGCAGCAAACAGAAGCAGACCGTCCCCCCCACCGACCCTATAAATGCCCCATAGACTTCTTCCAGGGGCACCTATACCTTTTGGAAAAACTCCCTTTTGGCGGCCCGAATTAAAATCTCAAAGACTACAAAAAGAAAATCTAGCAAAGGGGTTCATCCCCCATCTTCCCACCACGGGGGCCCCCCAAATTTTTGTTAAAAAAAAGGACGGTTTTTTAAAAGACCTTTTGTAAAATTAAAGAATTTAAACAAAATTACAATAAAAAATCGTTTTTCCCTACCACTGCCCCTAACTTTGGAGAGATGCGGCATCAGGATTTTTCCAAAAGATCTAGGGGCGCCTACAATGGTCCTATCAGATCTGGCGATGAATGGAAAAGGGCATTTAGGTCACTTCGGACATTTTGAAATTGCGTTATCCCTTTTGGCCTTTGTAATCTCCTGCCATTTTCCAAATCCGTAAATGACATCTTCGGATCCCCCGGGTCAATTCATAGTTTCTATTGGACGATATCTGATTTTCCCAACCGATGGAAGAACACCAGAGAATGTGAAACTTTTTTCGGAGCGGAAAAAGGAGAACCAACTCTACTTTAAAGATTAAAAAAATTAAATTTTCCCCAGACCGAGATCCAAATTCCTTGCTATGTTATTTCCCCACATTTTTACAGATGGACCAACAAGATCAAAGCAATAGTGACTGGCCTATCCCAAAACAAAAAAGATGTCCCAACCTTCTTGGGTTTTTTCTTTTTCTATGGCTTCATAAAGAATTTTTCGGAAACAATTTCCCCTATCACACATTGACTAAAAAGAAAAAATGCTTTTGTTTGGTTCCTAAGCAAAAAAATCCTTCTCTATTTTGAAGACCAAGTTATACATCCTGTATTAGTTTCCAGACCCAAACTCCCCTTTCTTGTGGAAGTAATGTTTTCAGACTGTGCTGTAGGGCCCCATACTGCCCTCAGAGAACAGGAGACAAGTTTTATTGACCCTTGTGTTTTTTTTCTCCCAGTTTTTCACCTGCTGAGAAGAATTATGTGTGGGGGAATAAAGAACTGTTAGCTATCTTTTGCAGCCTTAAGGAATGGAGATCATTTTTAAAGGGAAACCCCACAAAAAATAATATTCTGACGGATCCCCGAAATCGGAATTGTGAATCGCCAAGTTCTTCTCCCGCCAAGCCGTTGGAGTATTTTTTTTAAACCAATCAACTTCTTTAAACTCGTACAACCGGGCCCGTAATGGCAAGGGATGCTCTATCAAGAATGTTCTCCAGTGATTTCCGACCTGCTTTTCCACCTAAACCATTGTTCCCGAGTCTAACATTGGGGAGTAATTATAATAAGGGACTGCTCAAAGAAATAAGGGAAGCCTATAAAACCCAAAATCCTTTCTGTCCCCAACCCCCTGATGATTACGTTTTGGCTTTAAAACAAGTGTGGACCCCCGGGCAAGTATACTACCCGAAAAGGAGATGAAATCCTGGACACCCCCAAAATTTCCCAAAATTGCCGGTCACAAAGGGGTGCAAAGACGCAGGGAATTTTTATCCCGATTCTTCTGGTGGCCAATTATTTACAGGATGTAAGGAGTATGTAACATCTTGTGACATCTGTCTAATCAAAACTCCCGTTCTTCACCCTGGGTTTACAAAGTTTCCCCATCCCCCCTCGCCCCTGGGGTTCAATTTCCCGGATTCGCTAGATCTCCCTTCTCTAAAGGGAAAAATACAAATTTTTTGTCGTATGGACGACTCCCAAGGCTGCACATTTCCCTCCCAATTTTCTGGCTACCCCCCTGCTAAAGACACTGCGGACTCTACTTCAGAATGTTTTCGTCTTCATGGAGTTCCCGATGAAGTTATCTCGGTCGTGGGGTGCAGTTTACATCAAAATTTTTTTGGGAGTTTTTGCTCACACGGATATTTTTATATAAATCTAACAACCCCCCTTTCATCCACAAATTTAAAGGACAACTGAACGCCAAAACAGACCCCGGAACAGTATCTTCGATGCTACATTTTTCATTACAAAATGATTTTGGGGTGATCGTTCCTATTCCCCATTTTTGTTTTAATTTTCCCAAATGCCCCCCCAAACAGACTCCTTCTTTGCAAAATTTTGGGGTCCATCCAAATTTTTTCCTTCAAAATTTCCCTGCTGTTCCCCCATATTCCAGCGCCACGGAAAAAGGGTCCTGCAACAAAACAAAATTTACAACTACTGAAAGGAAAAATAGAGAGGGCCCCAAGAAACTAAAGAAGAATGGAGGATAGAAACCCCTAAAGCCCGCACCAACTTTTAAAGGGGGATAAGGGATGTCTTCCCCCAGAAAATTTTAAACTAGAGTTTCCCTTCCCCCAAAACTGGGACAGAAGTTTGTCGGGGGGCCCTAAAAAGACATCAAAATAATCATCCCAACTGTTTGGTTTAAAATCCCAAACCTCTATGAAAAATCCACCTGTGTTTTTTGTGTCTCCTTAAAACCCGCCGTGTTTAAAACCCCTTTTGGACGTTTCCTTCCCCTTGATGAGTGGAGAGATGGGCAAGAAAATTTGTTAGAGCAAATCCCGGATCGAGAATTTTCAGGGAATCAGCGCAGTACCTCTTAATTGGGAATTTTTTTGGTCGGAAGAAAAAAGTGGGAACTGTGAGTAACTCAATGCTCCACGATGATCAAAAGATTTCATCAAAGACATCCGGAGAGACCCAGTCAGATTTTTCCCAAAGGCCGCTGTTGAGGTGGGAGTAAAGTCACAACCCCCTGCATACCTTAAACTTGCTAAAATTGTTTGCCCTTAAGTTGGCCCCCAGCCAAGATGGTGGATGTTCTCAGTGGTTGATCTTTTCCCGTTTCCTGTTCCGTTCCTAATAAAAATCCCAAGCCGATGTCCATTGCTTGAGTATTGTGTTTAAGCTCCTCTGTTTTGCAGTCCTAGCCCGGAAACCCCAACCCTTATTCCCTTCATTTGCGGTTTTCCCCTGCAATTCAACAGTACCCTTACTGTGTCCCCGACCTTGCTGGATCCCTTCCCTCTCGCGCCCCCCGTCCCGTCTCTATTTTCCTTCACTGTGTTCCAACCATCCCCGTATTTGGGTTTTTTACTGTTCCCCTAGTTCGGAATATTTTTGAGGAGCCCAAGAGAGAAAACCCTGCAAACAGAACAGGTGAGTGAAAAAGATGGGTTTTCTTCTCTATCAGTCTTGTACTATCACTCCAGGGCCCAGAAAATCAGAAACCCAATACTCCAGCTACATTCATAACTCTGGAGTGAGCAAAGACCTTACTTCCCTCCTATATAGAGAACTGAGTTAAAGGGGTTTTATCATTATTAATGGTTTCAAATAAGGGGCAGGAAAACAAGCCTTTGAATTGGATTCTTAAACAAAGCTTCTTGTAACAGTATTCCCCCCCCCATCTTTTTTTTTTTGTTTACACGATACCAGTCCCGTCGAATCCCCCCGGATCCCTCCTCCTTGCATTTCACTACTGAAGCTCATTTTACATTCTGTAAGCCCCCCCTCGAATTACGGAGCTGGTTTCACTAAGGTAAGGCCCCCTTTAATTTTCACTTTTTTACACCCGAAAAAAACAGAAATTTCACAGAAAAGGGTTACACAATCAGGGAAAAAGCACAATTTGTGTGACCCCGCCTGACTCCACACCCCTCATTTTCTTTCCACACCCCCAAGAACAGACTGCAACATTTCCAATGAGAAAACATAACGTTTTGTCCCTGCCTAATTCCTGATAGAAGCGGATCTGTCCGTTATAGAGCACTCCGCTGTAGAAGAAGAGTTTTAGTTCTCATCTAGATTGAATGCAGCCTGTGGTATGTATAAAAAGCTCTTACAAAAAAAAACTGCTAGGGAAAAACACAGTGAAATTGTGGATAAAGGGGGGGGGGGGGTCTGGGAGCCAGCATGCACAGTGAAGGGGGGATAATCCCCACTGGAGGGGAAAAAACACCCCTGCATTTCCCAAATTGAGAAGTGAAGCAGTGTAATACCCAACTAAGGGGCGATACATCCCCCTTTAAATAAGAGAAATAATCAATAACACGTACAAAAAGGAAGTTAAATGTAAAAACCCAACAAACAGAACCGGCAAACATAATAAAATACAATGAAAAAAATTATGAAATAATGCTCATGCTACTCATAATAATGATAATAATAAAGTAATACTAATAGAATAATAATAAAAAAAAATTACGTAAAATAGAATACGAGACTATAAAAAATAAAAGAGATTTGGTGTGTTTTTGGGATTTGTGTAAATTCCCGCCCCCCCCCCCCCCCCCCCCAAAAGAAAAAAAAAATTGGCGGTCTTAGTTTGAAAATTCCTAATGTCCGTCCAATGTCTTCCTTACAATACCATGCAGTAAGATGGAAAGATTTAGTAACATCTTTTATTTCGTTATTTGAAAAGCGGGACTCAAAGGTTCTGCGTCTCCGGAAAAACCTTTTGGTATACAAATCCTTGTGCCTTTCAGTTTTCAGCTTGTCTGCAACGAGGTCAATTTTTAGTTGCTCTATAATTTGTGTGATTTGCGGAATAGAGGGTTTTATCCAGGATCTGAGCAAGCAGCGTTTCGCTACTAATATAGCTTTATGTAAAATCCCCAGAAGACCCCTATAACTTGTCTTCTTTTCCGTTTCTGGGGTATTGAAAGATTAGCAGGTCATAATGTTTATTTAGAGCAATGTTCCAGTGTCACTCCAAATAGGCTATGAAATAATCCCAACATTTTTTAATATGATTGCATTCCCATAAACTGTGCCAAGCATTAGTTTTATAAACTCCACATTTAGGACAGTTTGGTGATTTATCTCGAAAGTTTGAAGAGGGTGGTAAATTAAAACCATATATGGTATTATGAATTATTTTGAAATGGGATGCGTGCCAGTTTTCACAATTTACATGTTTGCACACTGATTTCAGGCCCTTTAAGATCTTATCTGGGATTTGATCATCATGTAGATGACATTTCCAGAATTTAAAGTTGTTCATGTCAGACATTCCAATTCCTATCCTCTCATTATATTGTATAAGCTAGAAAGGCTACAGACCGATTTGTTGGTGTCAATCATTACATCAAATTTGTTGGATCTAATTTCCTCCAATATGTTTCCTAGCCTGCTGATATAAAAATAATACAGTTGCCAGGCAGCCAAAGTGTGGGACTCGAGTAAGGAAAAGTTTGCGAAGATCTCCGACAGTGAGAGCCATCTTTCTTGTTCTAAATGCATTAGTTGGCCAACCGTGCATAGGCCACAACTTCTCCACCTATGGAACATGGGGGTTATCCTTTCGGGATGATCCCAAATAGACATGCTCTTTGATAACAATTTTTTGTATCTCTTTCCATGTCACTATTGTATCATGTAACAGAACAGAGGGCTTATGAAGGAAGATAAGTATATTTTGTATGTAGCAAGGCATGAGGGTGCCATAGGCCCATCAATTCCCTCTCTAAATAACAATCTGCGAAGGGGGCTACGTCCCCAAATCAACTCAATTACATGCCTTGTAAGGTGAGCCAAATTATATCCTCTGATATTTTTTAGATTTAGCCCCCCCCCTGCTCACCCCCTGAGATGGTAGCATCAATTTTTTCAGTGTGATTCAGGATTTCCTTTCCGCCCAGATAAAGCTCAGAATATTGAATTAATTTATTTATGTAAGAGTGCCTTATCAAGGGGAAGGTTTGTAAGGGATATAACAATCTGGGGAAACAAAATGGCATCTACCTGCTATCAAAAGGGCTAGGGAACTCTATTTGTGAAGGTCTAAAGAGATTTTATTGATTTGGGGGGGAGGGGGATATTTAATTTATATATAGTATCCGGGGTATGGCCTATTTTAATCCCTAATATATGATAATATCATACGTGATATGATCTGGGCCAAGGACTATATTGAGGCCTAACTTATTCCACTTTGGTATGGGGATTCTAGGCCCTAACTCTAACATTTCACTTTTGGTGACATTTACCTTCTATCCCTTTAGTTTTCAAGGTAAATGTCAAAACCTAGGGTAAACCTGATAAAAGGTCAGACATAAAATTAAATCGAAGGCCAAAAGGACTATTTTAATTTCGCTATTATCCACTCTGAGCCCAGAGAAAAGGCCAGTATCCTCTAGATCAGGGGTACCAAACTCCAGTCCTCAAGGCCAAACCAACAAGTCCTGTCTTCTGGCTTTCCCTAGCATTGCACAGGAGATTTAATTATGCTGCACAGGTGATTTCATTATTATCATTGCGTTCTGTGGGATATCCTGAAAACTTGACCTGTTGGTGGGCCTTGAGGACTAGAGTTGGGGAACACTGCTCTAGGTGATGTGCAAGGGGTTCCAGTGCTAGGTCGAACAAGAGTGGCGACATAGGACAACCCTGTCTAATACCTTTATGAAGTCGGAAGGGAAGAGATATGAAACCCGAAGGACCTGAGAACTGGGATCAGAGCATATAAAAGATAGAAAAGACTTGAAATGGCTGGTAATCCCCACAGTGTCAAGGACCAGCCAAAGCATTCCAATCAAACATTGTCAAAAGCCTTTTATGCGTCTAAGGCTCCTAAGACTAGTTGTTTTCTGAGAACGGGCCTACTCTTGAATCTTTTTCTAGGACTGATAGGACCTTTCTAAGGTTGCCCACTGCTGCCCTGCCTTTTATAAAACCTTTTTGGGATGGCCCTATTAAATAAGGCATAACAACTGCCAGACGATCTGCCATAATCTTAGATAAAATCTTTTAATCTACATCTATCAGAGATATAAATTGGTATGAAGCAGGAAAGAGAAGATATTTCCCCTTTTTCGGAAGGACCTTGATAAAAGCATTTTTTGATTCCATGCATATGATGCCTTGATGGAGAATGAAGTTATAATATATGGTGAGCATTCCAATAATTTGTTCGGCTAAAGTTTTATATACTTCTCCAAAAAAGCCATCTGTGTCTGGGGCTTCTCCAGGCTTCAGTCTCTGAAAGCTCTGTGTTTAATTTTTCCCTCTGTGCATCTGATAGTAAAGGCAAAGTTACACTGAATTTAAATTTTCTCCAGTTGTTCTGGTTATTGTCAGTGGAATAGAGAGCTTCATAAGAATATCTAAAGGAATTATTGATCTGTTGGGGGGTCTGTGATTATTTCTCCTCATGGGGACTTAAAGAAGTTGTCTCATTACAAGCTTTCAGCCCACATCAATGTTTTTAGAAGCAAAGGATTTTTGAATTGAGGGGCGTGCTTCTTCTCTGCCTCTTCTCCTCCCTCTTCCCTCCTCCCCTCAGCACACAGGCAGCTCTCCTCCATAACTTCTATACAGCAGGGGGGGGGGGGGGGGATTGCTGCCAGAGTTAACCCTGTGTGTGCCTGCCTAGATCTTCTGCAGGCATCTAGATCAGCTGTATTAGGGCTGATCTATGAGTGTGGAGAGGTCTGTGATTGCTAATAGCAGAACAGAGGGGATGCAAGTGTTCCTATACCCTCTGCTTAGCTTACATATCTCCACATCTCCAGCAACAAACAGACCCTGTCAGAACAGACACAGGGAAGCTGTGAAGTGTTACTCAGGATGTCACTAGTACAGCAGAGCATGAACTGTTCACAAGCCTCCCTGATCGGTATAGTATTATTATAGTTACAGCTCCACAGACACATCATGATTATAGTTGTAGGACCATCAGGCCTGTTATCGGTCGGTTCCCTGTGAATCTTAGTAATGAAGAGCGTTGCCAATCTGTTCTTCAGTGGTTAACACAACCTGCACCCAGGGGTTTTACCTCCTCATCCTTTCAGTCATGGTGACAAATGTAATCATCATCGTCCGCATCAGTCCAACCTGAAGCAAACGCAGCCCAAATGTCAACCAATGTACAGACCACTGAGGATAATCCATGTTCTGAAGACCTCTTTGATGACACAATGCGGTTGGGGTCAGAAGCCATTTCAAAAGATCAAGAGGCCAAAGAGGATGATTTTGTTTGCTCTGACGCCCAATCGCTGATGCCCTCAGCGGAGGAAAAGGAAGCTGGTCAGTCAGCAGAAATCCCAAGCGGTCAGCAACGCCTCGCAGTGCCTGTGGCTTCTAGCCCGCAGCTTCAGGATATAGACTGTCAAGACGAGGAAGTCACCTGTGATGATGATGTTGATAATGACATTGTGGATCCAACGTGGTATTTTTCAGCAGCAGTTGCTTGCAAGCGCCTTATCAGTAGAGGAGGAGGAAGATGATGGGGTAGTGTCAGTGCGGGTCCGGCCTCAGAAAAGGAGAGGGCGGTCGCACAAGTCCACTGACATTAATTCACCAGCCGTGGTCAGTGGTGGCAGTGGGAATAACGCTACTAGGTTTTCACCGTCGAAAAGGTCCAAGACCTGTGAAGCCAGAATTGCCATCAACACGTCAGAAGAGGAAAGAATCTTTAACCACCATTAACATGAATAGGCACATGCATCTAAGGCATGAATTGGTGTGGAGCAATCACTTGGAGAAAAAAGGCCACAAAGGTCCTGGGCTTCCAACCATTGTGACATCCTCTGTCTCCTCCTCCTCCGCCACTTCCAAGACCAAGCAATCCTCTGCTGCCCATGTGCTGGAGCGGCATATGAGCACACACCATACCCAGTGCCAGACACGGTCGCACAATTCCCACCACCACCACCTGAGACACAGCCTACCCCTTCTCCTTCCACCAGTTTGACCTGCACGCTGTACAGCGGCCAGTCTAGTAGCCAGCCTTCTGTGTACCAGGTGTGGGAGCAGAAGAAACGCTTTCACCCCAACCATCCCAAAGCCTAAAGCCTGAATGTCAGCATTGCCAGGTTTTTGGCCTTGGAAATGTTGCCTTTCCAACTGGCATTTCTTTTCCCGAAAAGCTGTTCCTGCCCTGGCCAGTCACATGTCAGAAAAAAGTCCATCTCACTACAGACACATGGACTAGTAAGCACGGTCAAGGGTGTTACATCTCACTGACTGCTCACTGGGTGAGTTGGGTGGATATCTCTGTTGATGATGGGGGGTCTCAGGCTCGGCAGACACTCTTCCACACTGCTGGGATGGTGCAGGTTCCAGATTCCCAAGCTCCACGGGTAGCATCACATGCCAAGAGAAACCAGGCCGTGTTGAAATTAATGTGTCTTGGAGACCATCAACACACAGGTCAAGAGCTGTGGACGGCTCTATGCAATAAGACCGAGCAGTGGCTGGGTGCTAAGAATCTGGCGCCAGGCAAGCTGGTGTGTGACAATGGGAAAAATCTCCTTGCTGCCCTTAAGATCGGTAGACTTACGCACATCCCCGTCAACCGTCTCATTGTTGACGTGGCAACACACTGGAATTTCACCCTCCACATGCTCCAGCTATTGTGGCAGCAGTGTAATGCCATTATGCAGTATGAAGTGGTGCATGACCTGACAAGCAGTCAGTTGGACCTCGGGATGTTGACCCATCGAGAGTGGAGGCAGGGGATCTCTGTACCACCCTTGCCAGTTTTGAAGACGCCACCAAAATGGTCAGTCAGGACAATGCTATTGTCAGCATGACTATTGTGGTGATATTTGTACTGGAACAAGTGTTAGACACTCTGAAGCAGCAGGTTCCAGCAGTGATGGAGGAGGAGGCAGACAGATGCCTTACTCACCAGATGATCTAGAAAGATCGACTGTTTCCCAAATGTATAGGTATTTAGGCGGTGGTTCGGGGTCCAGGGCTGATGCAGGATGGCACTTCAGCTCCCAGAATACAGCATATGAGGCTAGCCAGGGCTGTGGTGATGCTCAGGATGAGGAAGGAGAGGATGATGATGATGATGCATGGCTGGACACAGACAATACCGATGTCTCTGCAGTGGTAAGAGGTTGGCACAGATTTGAGGAGGAGGAGGAGGAAGAGGAGGAAGATCTGTTTAGTGCCCTACCCAGAGTGTTGGGAAATCCCGGCAGCATCTCACACATGAGTGCTTGGATGCAACATTACCTGCAACATGATCCACGCATCAAAGCAATCAAAATGAACAGCAGTTACTGGGTGGCCACCCGCCTTGATCCACGTTACAAATTGAAAGTCAGCAATTTCCTTCCACACACACGTACTGACAGTAGAGTAGAGGAATTTGAGACATTGCTCATAGACCAACTGCAGACATCTGTTTCGTCTTCTTCACGCTCTAATATCATGGTGGAACAACATCCGTAACGTAACAGCAGTAGAGTGACAAGTAGCCGTAGCAGCAGCAGGCACTGTGGCAGAAACCTAATGGGTGACATGTGGCAATCGTTATTTACCACCTCACCAACGCCTGTAAGGCAGGGCAGAAATCAGACACACACAGAATGCCTTAAGACCATGGTCCATGACTACCTGCGGCTCAACACCGATGTTTTTGGACTCAGTCCAGACCCAATCGACTTCTGGATGTCCAAACTGGAGCTTGCTCGGCACGCCATAGAAGTGTTATCCTACCCAGCAGCTCCTGTTAACTCAGAACGCACCTTAAACCCAGCTGGCGGAGCGATAACTGTCAAACGTATACAGGTTTCCCCTGAGAATGTGGATCGTTTGACTTTTATCAAAATTAATCAAGCGTGGATCTCTGATGATTTTGTTGCCCCGGTTGCCGAGGTCACCGATTAGTAGCAGGTCTACTTCACAATGTGAAATACACATTCCTCATTGAAAAAAAAGGTCCTATTGAAAAAACTTTATTCAAAATACTCATTTCTTATTGCTAATTGCATTCAGAGTGTTGAGTGGTTTTGTGGTCCGACGACTGTAAAAGACACCAATAGTAAAGGTTTTATTGAAACTTTTAGTTTTATTCCAAATACTTATTTCTTCTTGAAAATTTTAAGCATGGTCAATGGTTTTGGGGTCATGCTGCTGTAAGAGACAGCAAGATTCAAGGTGCTATGCCAAAAAATCATGTTTAAAAAATTCTTTTCTTCTTGCTAATTTTATAGAGTGTCGAAAAAGTCACTTTTACTGCTTTTGGGATCATGCTGCTATAAAAGACAGCAGTAGTCAAGGTCCTATCCCAACAAATCTTCTTTCAAATAGTCATTTCTTCTTCAAAATTTTAAAGAGTGTCCAAAAGGTCATTTTTTCAGCTTTTTTGGTCATGCTGTTGTAAAACACAGCAGTAGTCAAGGTCCTATTCCAAAAAATCTTCTTTCAAATAGTCATTTCTTTTTCAAAATTTTAAAGAGTGTCCAAAAGGTCATTTTTTGCAGCTTTGGGGGTCATGCTGCTGTAAAACACAGGGAAAAATCGAGGTTTTTTTCAAATAAATCTTGTTTCAAATACTCATATTTT
>JAODAL010050433.1:0-27407 GCA_025379985.1 Phyllomedusa bahiana
GTGTATGAGGCCCGCATCCTGAGGGGGCCCAAAAAAAATCCTTTTACCCCATTAAAACAACGGTAAAATTTGGAAAAAAGCACATGGTTAAATGGCCTGGACCCTATTTTTAAAATTTTTGCACCAGGGCCCCAAAAACATTTGGGGTTTTATGTGGTGGGAAATAAGAACAACCCAAAAGGGGAACATGGGGTTCAGCTGGCAAGGGGCCCTAGTTATTTGGGGGTGCAGTTTATAGCCAGGGCTTCCTCAGTCAAACTTTAACCCTTTTAGGGCCCCTTGGGAAACTAAATCAAATGGGGCCGGGCCCGCCATTATAGTTTCCAGGGGCTACAAGAGGGTTGTGGGGCCCCTTTTTAAAAATTTTAGCTTTTGGGCCCCCCACCTGAAGAAAGGTCCCCTGGGGACCACTAGTTTTTAAAAAAACAGGTTAATAAAGAAAAAATATGTTCTACAGCCCAAGCGTCTGGGCCCCCCATCGGTTCCCCCCCCCCTCCACCCTAATTTTTTTTTGAGGGGAACGGAAAAAAATAAAAAATTTTTCTTTTTTTTTTTTGGTTTAGTTTTTTTTTGGGAGTTTTTCACTGGGACATTTAAATTGAAATTTATTTTGTGTTTACAGGCACCATAGCAAAAAAAAACACACAGGGCCCCATTTCACCAGTATTTAGTGACTAATACCCAATTTTAATTTTCATGATCAAACCAATATAGCAAGAGTAAAAATTTCCAAAATAAAAAATATACAAAGACCCAAAAGAAACCCCCAGATATCAATAAAACCCCCTTTGTGACTAATAACCCAAACTGTTTCCCCCATCAAAACAATTTTACCAAGGACCAATAATACCCGGAAAATATCCTGTAAATTTTTCCCCCAAAAAAGTGAACCCCAAAAAACCCACCATACTGTTACGCAACCCCAAAACATATTAAAAAACAGACTAATAATGCCAAAAATTTAAAAAAAAATTTCAAAAACCAAAAAAAAAACTGCCAAAAAAACACCCCCCATAAGAGACTGAATTAAAAACCCTTGTACTGTCACGATTAAAAAAATCACATTACAACATTAAAACATGTACACTTTTATGGACCATTTTTAATAACCGCATAACTGTTATATAATGGTGATGATATTGTACACAGCATGCTCTGCAGGTCACCAATGGAGTAAATTATGTTTAATTTAATAGACTGGATTTTAAGACTTATTGCAAAAAACCAATTGAGGTTCATTTTGGATTTAATTTTTATTATTAAATAGCAAAACGGGGGATGTTTTTATAAAATGTTTTAGGAATATTTTTATCATTTTACAATCTTTTTTATTTTTCTTGTCATCTCCCCTAAAGTACTTGGTAGTTGTAGAACAACATGTCCCATTAGTGTCAGTACCATAAGGAATAACACATTGCCGACACACTATAAATAAATATATATATCTATAGTGAATATTACATATACATAGTGTGCCTGCAATGTGTATACCCTTATGGTACTTACACTGGCTGGACATGTTTTCTAAAACTCCCAGGTGAATACTAGTGTGAGGAAGTGTAAATTGAATACATATGTGATTCCTTGCAATGTGTATTCCTGGTAACTGAAACTGGTCGATGTGGCAGACATGCTGGGACTTTGTAGTTTTTCAGAAGCTGCTGTGCAACTACAGGTACTAGAATGCTACACAACCATATGCCTTTAAAAAACATAAAGCATATGTATGTAGTATATCCTTTCAGTCCCACGACATGTTGCTGAGCAGAACTACAAGTCCCAGTCATGTCCCCCACACAGGCCATCCTGAAGACCCCTGAAGTCTACACATTACAGGCACCCCTTTATGATTAGTCATGACATAAAATGTGCTCTAATGTTTTTCTCTTACTATTTTAACTGTGCAAGAGCAGTAGGGTGAGGGCGGCTCATGGCTGCTGAATTTATTTTGGGCTGCAGGCAGGAGGGTGCAGGCAGAAGGTTGGAGGGCGGCTCACAGCCTGCAGGCTGGGAGCGGATCAGAGCATTGGCTCTTCTGACTCTCCCACTGATTCTGCCTGGGGAGGCTTAATCTCCACCCACTACCTGTATCAGACCTTTCCTCCCCGGGGCACAGGACATTCAAGCTGCCGGTAGGCTTGGGTAAAGAAGCGCAGCATTGGGCTCAGGGCCTGTGGGGCCCTGTTTGCTTAGGGGGGGGCCCAGCCCATTCGCAAAGCGACCTTTGGACCCACTATAGTACGACGCCACTAGGGCTAGTTTCTCCTATTTTTTAAACAAATCATGGGCACCCTTGGTTGATTATGTTATGTGGCCCCTGACAGGAGTACTGCCCTAATAGACTGCCTGCAAGTTACCAAGTGCCATTTCCTAATACCATGTCTTCTTACGTGTCCAATTGGCTTTTTGCCCCCTCTAAGATACAGGGCCCCATACGGACTGCTACCGACAGAAAGGGGCTCCTAATCAGGGGCCCTAATCAAAAAGTGGCAGCACTGAAAGTTTAAAAAACAGGAACTAGGTAATGGGTGGGGGCCCTGAAAATGGTTTAATATATACTTATTGGCGGCACGAGACTGAAGACTACTGATGATTTGATGATTAATAGATTATGGAGATGTTTAATTCACATTGTCAAGACGACGTGCTACAGTTTTTTTTTTGGGTTTTACTGGTACATTGACCATTGGCAACCAGGTCAAACATAATTGTCCAGAGATCCACGCTTGATTCATTTGATAAATGTCAAACAAGCCCACATGTGAAGTAAGCCAGATACGTTGTTAGTCATTGATCACCCCATCACCCCCAACCACTATGCTGAATTGGCTTTCAAGAGAAAACGCTGGCTGCCGGGCAGTGATAAAACATCTATGGCGTGCTGAGCAACTCAGGGCATTCATCCAGTTGTGGACACCGCAGAAGTTGTAATGGTTCCAAGTCTAATTCCAAAAAAATCAAAGTGTTGAGAGCTGCAGGTTAGTGCATGGACCATGGTTTTAAAGGGTTGTTATCTGTGTGTCTGAATGCTGCCCTCCTTGTAGCGGTTGGTGTAGAGGGTGGTAAACATCGATTGCAAAATTCACCCATAGGGTTCTACTTCCACACTTGCCTGTCTGCGGCGACTTGCCATTCTAAACTGGCTGGCGCATTGCTTGACGTTGTTCACCGTGGACGTTTAGAATTAGAAGATAGGGGAGACGAAAGATGTTCTTGAGCTGGTCAGTGAGCTCTGCTTCAAATTCCTGCTTTCATATGGTCCAATTTTGTGTGGTGGAAGGAAATTGCTCACTATTTGTCTTTGTTAGACAGTGGAATCAAGAGGTGCCACCCAGTAAATCGCTGGAGCATGTGGAGGGTGGAATTCCAGCTGCTGCCTTACATCACATAATAGATGTTTGACGAGTGGATGCTCATATAATGCTACAAGCTGCCCTCCGGGCGTAGTCATGCCGAAGCGTGGTGCAATACCGTTAGTGGGAACTAAGAACCTCTATGCCTTTCTCAGCAGAACAGTATAGTTATTATTAATTATTTATTTTGAGTCGCCCTTGGGTTTTCCAGAATCGCTGTACATTCATGTTTCCATACATAACGATAGGTCAATACAATACAAAGGTTACAAAATTAATAATAAACGAACAACTGTTGACAGAAGGAGAGAGGTCCCTGCCCATGAAGCTACACTCTATAAGGAAGTTGGGAAGAACAGAAGGGAAGATGCAAGACATGTTTTGTTGGCCGGATAACTGGTGGTGGGGTTATTGTTGGTTATATTGGGCAATCCTGAAGAGGATGGGGGTTATATCAGGTTGCTTTTGAGGCTGATGGAGAGTGGGGGAGAGTCTGAGGTGTATGGGTAGTGAGTTCCAGAGTATGGGGGAACATGGAGAAGTCTTGGAGACGGTTTACATGTGAGTTGAGTTGGACACGGGGAGAGCATAGAATAAGGTCGTGAGGATGCTGGTAGATTGTTGAGGGGAGAATAATCTGGTAAGATTAAAGGGCATATATGTATTGAGAGAATGGTTTTATTTAGAGCCTTGTAGTCAAGGTTAGCTAACTTGAACTGGATTCGCTGGGCAAATGGGAAAGCCAGTTGAAAGGGAATTGCAGAGAGGAGATGGCAGAGGAGTAACCGAGGATAGAATATGAATCGAGACGGGCATGCTGAGTTAAGGATTGGATTGGAGTGGAGCAAGAGTGCCTGAGCGTGAGGAGACCACAGAGAATGATGTTTAGCAAATAGATCCTAGGCAGAGATGACTAGGCATGGACCCAGCATTTTTGTGCTTTCAAAGTTTAGGACTGAGCGGATACGGGAGATATTTTTCCAGGAGGAGGCGGCAGGCAGAAGTGAGGGTTTGGATGTATGCTGGGTTTGAAGGGACAGATGGAGTCCAAGGGTTATCCCAAGGCATGCGTACCATTGTGGAGCTTGTGAGAGAAGTTTAGCCATTGACTGTGATAGAGAGATCATTTTGAGTTATGTAGGTTGACGGTTGGAAAGATGATGAATTCGGTTTTTCCCCCTCCACGTTTACTTCAGGAGACTGTTAGGAGAATAAGAAGGATATGGACTAAGAGAACAGGGCATCCGGGAGAGTAGAGAGGTAATATCTTGCCGAGATGTAGAGTTGGAGTATCATCAGCATGACAGATGGTATATGAAAGGCCTGCGATGCTATTAGTTGACCCAGACCAAGAGTGTATATAGAAAAGTGTATAGGGCCCATGACAGTAACCCTGTGGGGGACACTCAACAGAGAGCGGGGCATTGGGGAGGAGATGGGTGCGTGAGTGAGAAGACTCCTGAATGTCCGATCAGTTTAGGTACGAGGAAATCCAGGAAAGCTCCTAAGTCCGTGAGCCGTTGGAGGAGAGGATATGTATGAGGATGAGTGGTCGACAGTGTTAAAGGCAAGGACAGTCCTAGATGGAGAAGCACACAGATAGTGGCAGTAAAGACCTGGTGTAGCGCATGATAAATTTCCTGCACAATCAGGTTCATTACATGTTCCAGGCAAGTGGATGTGCTTAAGTCCTTACCTATTCCAAGGGCAGCCAAGGAGATTTCTCGGTTCTCGCGTTGCCCCCCTGCACACGTCACCATGCCTTGCTCCCCCCAGGTGCGTTCTTTACACCCAGCCAACTAGTGTGCTGAATGCTTAGAGGCTATCCCCACAACTCGCTTGAACCTGTGTGTCTTGAACGGTCCTCTAAGACAAAAATTAATTTGAGAATGGCCTTTTCTATCTTGCATGTATGCTCCCTGTCTAGGTTGAAGATCTGAACTCCGCACTTATCCTAGCAGTGGAAGAGTGTGCGGCTTGAGAGCCATCACCAGATGCACTTGTTCATGTCATCAAACTCACACCCATTGAGACATTCAGTTAGTTGAACACCCTGACCATGCTTACTATTCCATGTGTATGTAGTGAGATAGAACTTTGGGTAGACACACATGCATGCCAACTTCGCTGACCATCTTGTTCTGCAATGTTGCTGGCCAGGGCCAAGGAGACAGCCTGTTATGGGCGAAGAAATGCCCGCTTCGGCCTCCTGATATTTGGGGTCATGCAGGGCCAAGACCGTGCCAGAACCTATACTTTTTTCCACCATGCGGACAAGGTCAACATTTCCAAGCCCAACTAGCCTTGCAAATGGCCAACATTAAGGCTTTGGCTTTGGAATTTTTGTGTGAAAGCGTTTCTTATGCTCCCACACTGGAACACACAGAAGGGCTGGCTGCCATACTGTGCGCTGCAGTACGGCATAGCCTGGTCACGACAGCTGGAAGGAAGGTGTAGGCTGTTATTACTGGTGGGTGGGGAAACAGCCGACAGTGTCTGGGACAGTTTGTATGGTTGCTTGCTCATATTGCTCTGGAACATCGGCAGCAGAGGACCGCTTGGGCTTGGAAGTGGTGGAGGAGGAGGCAGAAGAAGTCATGGTGGTTGGAAGTCCAGGACCTGTGTGACCTTTTTTCTCCAAATGACTCTTCCACAGCTTAAACTATTCTTTTCTCTACTGACATGTTGAAAGCAAGTCCATCATATGACGTCAGTCAGTGAGTCTGAGGCTTGATCGAAAAAGGTCCAGGCTTCACAGGTCCTGGAACTCCTTCGACTGGAAAAACTAAGTAGCGTGTGTTCCCTTCTGCCACCCACTAAACCACAGCTGGCTGAGTAATATCAGTGACTTGTTTCAACCGGCCCACCTTTGGAACGGATTTCCCTTTCTGATTCAGGAACCTCGCACAGACACTACCCCAGTCCTCCTCTCTCCGTCACTAAAGATGCCTTCCCCTTTCCCCAGCTGCTTGCCTCGAGCAGTTACCATGTTGGTATCCACAATGTCATCACATCACAATTGAGCTTTCCACTTCCTCACAGACTACATCCTCAACCTGCGGGCTAGAAGCCCATATGTCTGGCAATGGACCACTTTCTCTCTCCTCCCCTCAAAAGGCAATCAGCAATTGGGCATCACAGCAAACATAATCATCCTCTTTGGCCTTTTTGACCTTTTTGAGGTTTCAACTGTTTTTATTGGGTAGTTATAATAAACATCCAAAGTAATGCAAAACATAAAAGGGTTGCAAACTTAAGCTCATCTGGAGCCAACAGAAGTTTGTAACAGTTTTTTTTGTAAGTACACGAGTAGAAGAAGTGTAGTAACACATTTTGCCACTAAGTTGTGATATTCTTTCCCTGAACAATAAGTAAGACAATACAATCAGGAGTGTGGGTGGTGATCGACTGAATGAAGGTGCCCTCACCCACAGTGGGCTGCCTCCCTCATCCACCAATAACCACATTTCCCCGTAATAAAATCAAAAAGGTGGACTCAAGGGTTATATATACAAATTCGTGTACATCCAACAAAGCATAAAATTAAACGAATTTTAGAAACATCAAAATGTTTAACAAATCCACACAAGACAGCGACACAATAGGTATTAAATCTAAGTGGGAGAAAGGAGACCTATTGGCTTGTTTTGTAGACACCAGTATGAATCATCGCCTAAGCTAGGCCAGCTGTTGTATGCATAATGATCCGCAAAGATCCCAAACTGCCCCGTGATCTTGTCCACGTTGGTCCTGGATGGAGGGTCTGTCAAGTACTCCATCTGTCGCACCTGGCTCTTGTATATCCTATGGGCCAGAATTCGTTTCTAGATGGGCGGAAGGGCTTGACTTCCATTTTTTGGCAATCATAAC
Source organism: Phyllomedusa bahiana (assembly GCA_025379985.1). Classification (NCBI taxonomy): domain Eukaryota; kingdom Metazoa; phylum Chordata; class Amphibia; order Anura; family Hylidae; genus Phyllomedusa; species Phyllomedusa bahiana. The sequence goes on from JAODAL010050433.1 coordinate 7,224, forward strand.
ACAGTTAGCTGCCGTAAAGGAGGAATAGAAGCAGTTGTCTAGTATTTAAACCCAAGTCATGTGGCCAGTAAATTAAGGTAAAAGTATCATAGGGTACCAATGATCAGCCTCACATCCAACATCCTCCCTCAAAAGGTCCACGACCACCTCCCAGAAAATGGATGGATCTGTGCACTACATCCCAAAGGATGTGGAAGAGATGTGCCCCTCTTGGCCCGACACCCTCCAGCAATGGTCCAATACCGATGTGTTAAATTTATGTATCAAGGAAGGAGTTAATGGTACCAAAAGAATAAACTTTATAGCTGATTTGTTCTCTTTATTAACAAAGACATATTGAAGTCATTTTGAGCGCCCTCCTCCATATGCGTTGCCCATCTTCCATGTGATCGGGTCAGCTACAATGTTTGTTCCACCTCTTACCATATTATTTTATGATTTGGGATAGTCAATCATGGTTCCGGATCAAGACGAAATCTGATAAATGGCCGAGACTCAGACCCCATTGGAGTGATTATTCCTCACAAAGAATCTCAAACGAGTAGGGGCGGGACACTATATCTGTGCCCGATTTTGTCTTATGAAGTGTCCCGATCTGCAAAAAAGATGTAGTTGCCAGAGTCTGCTAATTCAAAGGTGATTTTATAGTCTCAAAAGCCATTATTTCCTTCCCTTGTCCGAGGTTCCACCGACATCCGCAAACCGAAAGAGACCCCTTTTTGTCCTGAGACCATCAGTTTTATAACTATATGATGAACAAACTATCGGAGCAGGGTCTAGGAAAAGGAACTAGGTCATGGGTGACGATCGTCCTGAGCACAGGTGGTATCTTTAGGAACAGGCCACTCCATAACTTTCCCTTAATAAGGGCCATGGTGACCCATAAAGGTTTATCTGTATTTATATGTTATGTATAAAACCACAGAAAAATCACAGAAAAAATTCCCTCAGAATCAAATAATAACCTAATATGTAATTGTAATCAACAAGCCAGTCACTGAAGAAAAACCTAAGCCAAATCCAAACTCTAAAATCTAACTTTTAATATATACCATAAAAATGACGATTACGTAATCTTCAAGTCTATCTCAATCACAATATATTTTATATATAGTAACATATCCCACACTGTCCCATAACTATTTTCCCTACACTTATCCACTAATAGACCAAGTAATCTTGCCCGATAAGGCCGGCCAAGTCTGTAGGCTCACCCTATTTAATCACTTTGTGTCCTATCAACCACCAGAAACATTAACATAAAATATATTTCCGTACAGCTGTTTAAAGATATAACAATTCAAAATCCAAACACAATTATCGTTACTCCGTGAAGTCCCATATAAAGTACTCAAATGCTCACAGTCCCTGATAAGGAAACACAGTGTCAATTTCCTTCTTTCAATAATAGTGTAAATGTCTATTATAATGATCGTCCGTGTAGGGAACATAAGGGGTACATTTATCCAACAACATCTCAAGAGTACATCAACCTTATCCCACGACCGCGTTTCCCCCCCCATATTATTAGTGGGTTCATCAGGATGATCTCCTAGGGTACGTCACACTGACTCAAGATAGTATCCTCCTCGATACTGCGATGTTACTATGTCCTGTATCCCATCTTAAATAGGGTTCAAATGAACCGCTGTTTAAACCCTCGCCCTCAGGGTGCTCGACGCACTGCGCGTCTTCAAAACTCTACTTGCGCACGCCCGGGTGCCGCCGGCGTAGGCGGCGTCAAGGCAACCAGCGCCGTTCAGGGGGGCTGCGCATCCAGCAACCGATAACAACAGGCACCTTACAGGTCCGCTACTTTCTGGGAAGCGCGCAGGGCGTTAGCAAAGAAGCGGCACCATGACAACCACAATCCGCTCAGTCCGCGCGTTGTCGCCGAACACTCGGCGTGCACATTGTTCTACTGCACATCTCCGTGCAATCATCACCCGGTCAGGATCATCTGCGCACAGAGCGGCGCCAACCAACGCGCGTCCTACACAGACTCTCCGTCCCAACCACCTCCATCTCGAAAAGTCTCAAAGATGTTTTATATAGTTCAAGATGTCCAGTTTTATTTTCCATTTATCCAGAGATTGCGCAGCTCAAAACACCACCAGCCAAACCAACAAAACCAGTCAGCGGCAGCAGAACCCAGCTTTCACACCCAGATTACATCCCAATAGTTAGAGAAAGGTATAGCATACCACTAAGGGGCAAACAGTGTGCAGTCTTTTTATATTATGTATTCACGATCTTGGTGGTCAGATAATAAACACATTTCAGTAATAACCATCCACATATTCCTCATTGTGGCCAAATATACCCATAAAAAGAGGATCTAAAATAGGGATACCTAATAGTAACACAGAGAACCCCATCATTTGGGAAAAAAATGAATCAATACAGATGTAGAGCAAGAGTATAGAAGATTCGGGATCACAAATTATATATAATCCCTCAGATAATAAAATCCAAAGGCGTATCTGCCCCAGATACAAACCACCCATTTTCCTATCCCTGTTGATGACGCTACAGGTTACCAAAGACCAAGACACGTTAAATCGGGGAGAGGTATACACCAGGAGAATTCAAATAAAACAGCCCAAAATTATAGAATGTTTCGTTAAGACTCTCTGCTTTTAAAAAAATGACGTTCTACAATCTAAAGGTCCACTCTGTTCCTACAGAGTAAATTTTTTAACAAGATTTCGGCTTTCTCACAAATTATTATGATTTTATCTTTCCATACCACAGAACATCATACCGCAGGAATCTCCCTCATGCTCCATCCAGATAGGCTGGCAAGAGGGTGTCAACTTCTATAGTTCGCACATCCCCTAAGTGTTCACCAATGCTGAATTTTTAATGTCTGGTCGTCTTACCTAATATTGTTTGCCACAGCTACAATAACAGAGATAAACAACAACCTGGGTACACAGCAATTCAAAAAATCACGAATCGCATAGGATCGTTTCCCTGTCACCGAACTCGTTAAACTCCTTAGTCGCAGATATACTTACTGGAAATACATCTTCCGCATCGTAAAAACATTCCCAAAACGTATACGTTCATACCAGGTTCTCTGTTGGTTATGGTGACATATAATGGCTGTGAATCATCCCTATGTCCCTCAATGATCTCCTCTTCTATATGTCAATCTGATGAGTTTTAGAAGACAGTCAGCTAGATCTTTTAGTCACAATTCCAAATATACCCCCAATGTTCTCCCGCAAGATCTTCATTACATCATTGTTTTCGGTTTGTCCATTGTGCCCTACTTCCTAAAATTGGTTTTCCTCATCTCTTGGTCCCCCTCGGTTTCAATAGAATGATGGGTTTCCTGTCACTCCCTAAGTGCGTTTCTTAAATTGCAGGCTTCAATACGATGACGATATCCCCCTTTTCCAGGAACCTATCCTTGAGTCATTATGCCGTATGGATGTATGGTTGGCCTCAGTGGATTGGAGGGCCACTGTAAGCAGTATTTCCTCACCACGTGGGGCCTCCAATGGCCGTGAAAGAATTTCCTGGGGAATGTAGGGGGGAGACAATTAGAAAAACATAACAAAATGGATCTCTTGAACTGTTGGAATTTATTCTTAACTCCATAACTATTTCCCTCTTCGGGACCCAGGGTCTACCACCAGCTCAGGGGTACCGCTATGTGGAAGGCGCAATGCGCTCCCACATAAGCGAATCTATTCCTGGGCAGGTGGGCAGAGGCCCTGGTGATCGGCGAGGAGATGGAGGGGTTTAACAATAAAATAACTATACTGGGGCACGATTCATAGATGACGTCTTCTGTGCTGTTGCAAGGCACGTAGGCGTTCCTTTAGAGAATTTATCCAGTTGTTTGACACTAATGAGATTGGGGTTGAAATTTTGTCATTTGAGATTCATATGTCAGAAGATAGCTTTTTTGGATCACAGGATTTTCAGGATGATTTGGGTACATACAACTTGGACTAATCATCTAAGGAACGGCTACTAATAGCCTCCTGTCGGGCGGAATTCATTTCACCCTTAAAAGCTAAAACGAGGTATAAGCCCAAATGTCAAAACCTACTATACGTAGAACAGCTCCAGAATAAGAGATTTATTTGTACCATCAGGCAAATGTCCTCTAAGGATAGGTTCCTGGAATGGGGATATCCTCCATCAGTATTGAAGCCTGCCTTTAAGAACGCACTTAAGGATTGCAGGAACCATCTATTGAACCACGAGGGGACCAAGAGATGATGAAACCCATTTTAGGATCAAGGCACATAAGACAACCGAAACAATGATGTAATAAGATTCTGCGGATAACTTGGGGTATATTGCATTGTGATAAAGGATCTAGCTGACTGTTCTATCTAAAACTCCTCAAGTGACATATAGAAGAGGAAAGATCATTGAGGGATAGACTTAATCACAGCCATATTATGTCACCAAAACCAACAGTGAACATGTTAGAACGTAAAAACCGTTGGGGATGTTGAGATGCGGAAGATGTATATTCTGTAAGTATATCTGTCGACTAAGAAGTTTTAATAAGTCGGGTTTACAGGGAAGATCTATTGCCGATTGCGTGATTATTATGAATTGCTTTTACCAAGGAAGTTGATTTATCTCTGAAATTGTAGCTGTGGTAAACAAAATATAGGCAATGACGACCAGACAGTTAAAATCCGAATTGGTCGAACACTAGAGATGTGCGACATAGGACGTGACACCCCTCTGCCAGCATATCTGATTGAGACCTGAGTGAGGAATTCCTCTGGCATGATGTCACTGTTATGGAAAAGATAAACTCGACACTGAGAAAGGAAAATCTTATATAAAAATTACTCTGTAAGTAAACAGATTAGGACCTTTATAATGAAAAACGATACATCCAGAGGGTCTTAACGAACTTACTATATTTTGGGCTGTTTTTATTTTGAATTCTCCCTAGGGTGTATATATAATAAACGTGTCTTGGTACCCCTTTTAGTGCTCATAAGGATAATGAAATGTGGTGGGGTTGTATCTTGGGCAGAATATGCCATTAGGATTGAGTTAATCAAGGTGATTATATATATTTGTGATCCCTGAAACTTTAATACACTTTGCATACAACCTGTATTTGATTCAGATTTTTTCCAAATGATGGTTCTCTGTGTTCTATTAGGATCCCTATTTAGATCCCTTCTTATGGTTATATTATGTCCCAATGAGGAATATGTGGATGGGTTATACTGAAATGTTTTTATTATATGACCACCAAGATGTATATAAATAGTATATAATGTGCTCACACTGTTTGCCCTTAGTGGTATGTATAACCCTTTATCTAACTATAGGGATTAATCTGGGTGGGGAAAGCTGGTTCTGCCTTCCGTGCTGGCTGGTGGTAGGGTTTGGCTTTGTGTGTGTTGAGCTTTGCGCCAATTCTGATAAATGGAGAAGATAAAAACTGGACCTCTTGCACTAAATAACATCTTTTGGAACTTGAGATGGATGTGGTGTTAGAGTCTGAGTAGTCTAGACGCGCGTTGGTTGTCGCGTGCCAGATAATCCTGGCCGGTGATGATTGATCGCCGGCGCATGCGCAGTAGAAATTGACACCGAGTGTTCGAGCGCAACGCGCGGGCTGAGCGGTGCAGGTTGTCATTGCCGCTCTTGCTAACTGCGATGCGCAGTATCGACCTATGGTGCCGATTTATCGGCGCGAGCGCGTACATGGGAACGGCGCTGGTTGCTCATGACGCCAGCCTAACGCAGGCGCATGTCGCAATAGCGTTTTGAAGACGCCGAGTAGTGGAGGCACACTCTGAGGCGGTAAAACAGCGGTCATGTTTAACCTATTTAAGATGTGGATACAGGACATAGTAACATCAGCAGATTCGAGGGAGACAACAATCTTGAGTCAGTGTGACGTCCCCTTAGGAGATCCTCCTGATGAACCCCATTAATATGGTAGGGGGTAAACGCGTCGAGATAAGTTTTGAATGTATCTTGAATGATGTTGGTTGTAAATGTATCTTATGTACCCTACACGACATATATATAGACATTTACCCATAAATATGAAAGAAGAAAAATGCAGTGTTCATATCAGTGATCTTGTGAGCCTTTGAGTACTTTATATGGAGCTTTCAACAGTAAGTAGACGATAATGTGTGTGTGGATTTTTGAATGAAATACTTTAAAACACTGTCAGAAATAAAATTATATGTTATGTTTCTGGTGGTTGATAGGGACACAAAGAGATTGAATAGGTGTGAGCCTACAAAGACTAGGCCGTCCCTTAATCGGGACGATAACAATGACTGTATTAGAGTATAGATGTAGGGAAGAATAGTTAAGGGACAGTGTTGGATAAGTATTTATATAAAATAATATTGATTTGAGATAGACTTGGAGATATGGTAATCGTATTTTTATAGGAATATATTAGAAATTTATATGTTTAATGAGTTTGATTGTTTAATGGATTTCTTCAGAGACTGTTAGAAAAACCACACCAAGCTAGTAGGGCGTTAGCTCACCTATTGATTGTATCGTTCTACTTTGATCTGGTCCGTCCCTGTGATAAGGTTTAATTTTACCTTCCGGCCCTGTTCCTGCCTTCCTCAGTCGCAGACCAAAATGCAAGTAAGTAGGAACTTTTCATCTCAAAGTGGAGTTATAAAAGTTCAAATCTTTAATCAAAATTAAATGCGAATAGTAGCAGATTTAAAAAAGTTTGTAGCAACTTGGCACTACTTTTTACCCTCTGCCTATTGCATTTAATTTTTGAATAAAGATTTTGGAACTTTTAAAACTCCAAATTTGGGTGAAAAAATTCCTACTTACTTCATATATGTGAGGTTTCCTCAACCCAAAGGGAAATTTGGGGGGTTGGGCCAGCCCAAATTTTTTCGAAACTCTGGCCCCTTTGAATAGCAAATGAGAGGACCCTCCCAAAAATGCCCTTAGCTGTGACGGGCCCCGAAATATTTCAAGAGGGCTGGGAACCCCCCAAAACTCCCCCATTTCCTTGGGGCCATGAGGTTTTCTTTTTTGGACCCCCTATGGGCCCTCTCGGGCCCCAAATAAAAACCGTATCATACCCCTTGGACTGCTTTTAAAAATCCCCCACGGGCACCCGTACGGGAGAAATCAAAGAGATATAAAACTTGGCCGCAGGGGTCATTTTCCCAAATGCTGCTATTCTGCCAAACCAGGGCAGTTGGGTTTTTTTGCCATTATGACTTTTGCTTTCAAAAACCCCAAGAAAAGTTTGGGGTAGGGTTTTGGCGATATATAGAGGATAAGGGGGCTTTTTAAATTTAAAACCAAATACTTCGGGGGTCTTTCCCTTTCCCTTTGGGATTTAAAATTTAGTTCTACTTGGGAAAATTGGGTTTTAGGTATTTATCCGGGAGGGGCCCCGGTTTTTCCCCCGGGGTTATCTTAAAAACCCCGGGGGACTAACCCCAAAATCCTCCAGGAGGGAAAGCAAAAATGGGCAAGTATAAGGGGTGAAGTTTAGTGATAATAAAAAAAACGTTTTCAAACAGGACACTTTTATATTCTTTTTTGGGACAGTGATCCCCCCAAATATCTGGGGTTTTAAACGAAAAGGCCCCTCCAGGGGCCCCACAAAATGACAATAGGGGGGGGAGAGTGGGCATCCCTTTTTCTGGGTTTCCCTTTTTCTGATGGAAAAGGGGGCCCGGGCCACCTTGGGGGGCCTTAAAAGCCGCCCAAAAAGGGAAAATATAGGCCCCCCCGACCGCTGTCTAAAGGGAACCCCCTTTTGGGGCCAAAAACCCTCCAAAGGGCGCCGAAAGGAAAAAAACCCAAACCAAAGGGGGTCAAGGCCCTTCTCCCAATCAAGGGTCAGGAAAAGACTCCCTGGGGCCTCCCTTTGAACCCCCTCCACAAATCTATGGCCCCCTGGGGTTGTCCCCCCCCTGCCTTTCCCCCAAAAAAAACCCCACCTGAAACTGGGTTGGGTTATCTGCGGGGGCCAAGCAATCAAACTATTCGCCGAAAACTTTTGGGAAAGATTTTCAAGTCGGCTTTGAAAACGCTATAGGCTTTGGGAATTAGCGGGATCGAGTTTTTCTCTAAACAGGCATTGGGTGAGGGGATAAAAAAGATGGGGAAAAATCGCCCGTAAGGGGGTCTGAGAGGGCCCTTAAAAAAGGGAATTGTAGAGGGGAATTTTTGGGGCGGCCCCCAACTGAGGAAGGAAAAATTTTATAATAAAATTGGGAAGGGCCCTTTTGGGGCGGACTTTTCCCCTTTTAGTAGTTTTTTCAAAAATTTCCCCCCTCTAAAGGGGGATTTATTTTTTTTTCTAGGCCCCGAGTAAGCTGAGGCAGTTTTGCAAATTTTTCTAGGAAATGCCCCGAGCAATGCATCCCGACTAGGTTTCCATGGAAAAAATCTGGGGAGCGCATATTGGGGGAAAGGGAATTTAAAAATTTGGGCTAAAATTTTTTCTGGGGGCATACCCTCGGTTCCCCCCCACATCCTTTAATGCCCCAGGCGCTCCATTAAAATGGTTCCCCGGGCCTTTAAATTTTTTTGGCAATAAAGTTGGGGTTTTTTTCCCCTCTCATAATATTTTTTGCTTAGAATATAATAAAAGCCCTTTTTTAGTTTTGTCTACCCGCCCCAAATTTTTTAGTTGGGGCCCAACCTCCCTTTTTAACCCCCGCAAGGTCGGGTTTTATGGCTAGCTTTTTCCTAAAGTCTTTTAATGAAAAGGGAAAAGCCCTTTCCCCCTGGGGTTCTCTATCCCCTTAATGCGAGTACCAGAGCAAAAACACGGCCCCCCGACGACCCCAAAGGGGCCCCCATAACACTCCCCCCCCGGTGAGGACACCGGGGTTTTTGTTAATTGAAAAAAACTCCACAAAGGCATTAAAGTATCGTTTTTTTCCTTTAAATCTGGGGCGTTTCAGGTAGAGTCTCCCTTTTTAAACTCCAGTGACATCGGGGGGTTTTTAGTTAGATCCGCAAAGGAAAGTTGAAATATTTGGGGGGTGGTCTGACCCCCGTGATTAACCCCAGGTCAGAGCCCACCCCCGAAACCCCAGTCTGGGAAAATATTTTCCCCGAAAGGAGTTTATGCTAGTTTGTTCCATGCGATGGAGGGGAAAATTTAAAGGGCCTTTCACACGGGTTAATTTCCCCCAATTTGGGAAAAATTTGGGGGAGGCCCTAAATTTAGCTCACAAAAACCCCGTGAATAAAGGGGGGGGGACGGGGGCGGAGCGCGGGGGGGGGGGCGCTGCTCCCGGGCCCCATAAACCCAAAGCCTTGTTTTAAAGCGCTCCCCCGTAAAAAAATGTTCAAAGTCATTTTTCTCCCCGCCCGGGGGATTCCCCTGAGCGGGGAGAGCACAGAACCATTTGGGTTTTCCCTATAAGGGAAAATGGATTACCTAATGACAGGGGCCCGGGTTTGGGGCCGACTGAAACGCAAATCCCCGCGGAGGGACGGCCCCCAATCCGTGCCCAAATAAGCCGGTTTAACAGGCCCTAAGAGTAAGGGTCAGTCATCAGGATGGACTCTCCAAAAAATCAAACAATTTTTGCGTGCAGAAACCCGTTTGGGGGATTCTCTAGAGAGCCCAGCTTGGGAGCGGAAAATTTGGGTGCTTTGACCCCAACTATCCATAGTTTTCTGAAAAGGCGACATTTAAAATCGCCTCCTATTATGAATTTTAGCAGGGCCAACGACGGGTACCTTTTTAAACAAACCCCCTTTTTTAATTTTAAATTTTTAGAGCTTTTTGGGGGTAACAGGTTAAAAGAGGACATGGGGGAAACCCCGGGGCAACCCTGCAATTCACATATTTTTGGGCCAACCCAAACCAAAGGGGTAGAGTGTTGTATTTGGGGTTTGGAAAATTTTTTTGAGAATAGAATTGGCCAAACCCTTCCCCCTTTTTTTTGTTTTGAGAGGGAACCTACCCAAGTTTGGGAAAAAGATGTTTCACAAAGGGAAAATTCCCTCCTCGGTTGAAATTTCTTCCTGTATAAAAACAAAATCAGTCGGGTTTAGCTCAGAAGCCAGGGGAAAAACCCCTTTTAAACCCCCGAATTCCGTAACCCTTTTAACATTTAAAAGAAAAAAATCTTAGCCCTTTTTAAAAAGTGAAAATTTCCCCTCACCCTATTGCTCATATAAATCCTGTTTTTTGGGGGCCCGCAGGGAAGGACCATAAAGGGCCATGCAGAGGTCCCCCCGATCATAAAAAAAGAGGGGGAGGGGGGAGGGGGGGGCATGAAAACATGGGGAGACCAAAGGGTTCCCTAAGTAAAAAAAACATCCCAAAACAAAAATTTCCCCAAAAATGGGAAACATTATCAAATGTACCAAGGGCCAAAAATGACCCCGGAAAGGATAAGGCCAAAGATGTTACAAAAAGTTGGCCAGGGGAAACGCCCCAAAGAGAGAGCCTGCCTCCGGTAAATCCTCAGTAGGGGAATTGGTCAGCTGGGCTTCCCTCGGTAAACCCAAAACCCTCGATGGGCGACCCACTGAAATTTTTTCCCTTCCCTTTTTTTGTTCGTAAGGGGATTGGGAGGGGGTGAGGGGGGGAAAAGGGAATAGGGGGGAGAGGAGAGGAGAGAGGTTTACACAACCCAAAAAGATGAGGTGGGGGAAAAGGATGGGGAGGGAGAAAAGGAAGGGGAAGGGGAGTGGAGAAGAGAGAGAGAAAAAGGGAAAAAGAAGAACGAGGAAAAAAAAAAGGGGAAAAAAGGGGGGCTCTAACCCATAGGGAATTGCATTAACCCATACATTCTTCTTTCTTAAAATTTAAAACAAAACGAATAACACCCTGGCATAGGGTAAAGGTTTCCCCGGAGGGCCTTAAAGGGGGAGTAGGGGCCCCTCAAGTCCCAACTAAAGTCTCCCTCATCCCCCCGGGGCCTTTTGGGGGGGAAGGGCCCCAAGGGGAGTTTTTGGGAGAGGGGATCTGCTTGTTCCCTTTCGGGGACTTGACTCCCAAAAAAAGGGCTCAGGGCCCGGGGTCCCGGGGTTTCAAGTATCCCAAAACAGAGAAGGGCCCCCGGGGTTTTGCAATAACAAAATTTTTCACAAAAGGAAAGGGAGATCAGCATATTTACCTCAAAGTCACCATCCAAAACCCTTCTTTTTTCGCTGTAAAATTTTAAAAAGGGAAGCCCCATCTGTAGAAAAAATTTTTTCCCCCTTTCAGAACATGAAAGTTGGGTTTTAAAGATCTACTTTTTTGGAGCGTGATCCACGAAAAATCTAGGACAGTTGGAGGGAGTCCCCCGAATAGCACTTCCCCTCAAAGGACCTAGCCTTGGCCATAATTTTTCCTTTAATTTACAAAAATCAGCCCCAGCAAAAATCACTCTCTTGGCTGAGTGGGTTGTACCCTTAGGCCCAGGGGACGATGAAAACCCATCTATTGGATACGGTTGTCATGGGTTTCCCCCCCCAAATTTTTGAAAAAAGCGCCCAAATAGCAATTTAGTTTCTTTCCTTTTTCTTTTAAGTTTAGGGGAAACCTTTTTTTATGGAAATTTTTTTCTCTTCCCCTGTTAAACTAAGTCCCCAATAGGGGAGGGTCCCCCTTTTGCTCTAAACCTGGTTTTTTGACCGGGAACTGTAATTGAGATAACCCATCTTCGGGTGTCTTTATGGGCCTCTTCCAGGGTTCGACCCTGTGCCCCATTTGTACAAAGGGTTTTTTTAGATAGCTTTCAATTTTCCCCTTTACATGCCTCTTTTACCTCGAGGAAAACCAAAGGGCTTTAAAGTCCCTTTTTAATTTGGTTTTACCTTTTTTAAAATAGTTTTTTTTCCAGTTCAAAATCTTTTTCCATTTCTTTCAGCAACCGGGCCCCTCTCCCTTTTCCCTTTAACTGGGCGGGTGGGATGATGGCCAGGAGTTTCTCTGAAAAGCCTCACATTGCCGAGGTCGGAGTAAAAAAAGCCAACTCTTTTGGAGGGGGGGTTTTAAAACCGAAATTTGGCTCGTGTCCCTTTCAGTGAGCCCCCCTCGCGACCAAACCCCCCTCTTTTTGGTGTTTTAGGCATGTTGGGGCAAGGTAATTGAGGGGGGGGGAACCCCCAAGGGCCTGGGGTTAATAATGCAGGTTCAATTTTTTGGGGCGTATGTGGTCCGTTTAAGGGCCCGTCCAAATGTCAGGCAAGAGGCTTTGGGGGAATATTCGGCAGATACATCAATTTGGGGGTCTCTTTTTAAAAAGGGGCCCCTTTTAAAAGGGCCCGCTTTGGTTTAAAACCCCAAATATCAGCGCCAGTGGGACAACCAGGTTTCTTTACTTTGATGGCCGGTAAAGGGGGCCCCCCGGGGTGCCGAGGGGACCTGGCGAAACCTTTTAAAGGGGTGTAAAGAAACCGGGCCCCTACGGGGCCCGAGGGGTCCCCGCGAATCCGGCGGCGGCTTTTTCGGCCCCTTTTATGCCCGTTTTTCCCTTTCCGGGGCCATATTTGGGTACAAACCGGGTCGGAAAGGGGGGGCCCCCCTCGTCCGGGCCCGGGGTAAAAGGGAAAACCCCCGCTTCAGGAAGGAAGCCTCTCCCCCAGATCCGGGGGCGTCCCAGCGCCACCGCTGCTTCCCCAAAACCCCCTTACCAGCCGCATACAGGGGTTTAGTGTAAGCTCCGCATCCAGGCGCGGGCAGCCACTCTAGATCCGTCCACGCCGCACTGAAAGCGCGGGTCTGAAATTTGGGGGGAATCCCCCCGCGGTTCCCCGAATTTCCCGCTCCCCCTTTTCCTCTCCCCCCCTCTTTCACCCGCTCGGTTTTTTTGGTTTCCCCACAGCCCAGTTGCGCTGCCCCCGTTGCTTTCCCGGGGTTTTTTAGATACCGATTTCCGGTAAATTTTTGTAGAGAAACTTCCAAGGGGGGGCTAGTATTTTCCTTGTTGTTTTCACGGGGTGGCGGGGCTCAAAGTCTAGGCCCTCCATCTTGGGGTTCAGCCCCCTTTTGACCCCTTTTTAAATTTCCCCACTGACCCCACCCACATTTTGGCCCTCAAAGAGCATTCGAATAAAGGGAATTTTCGGGTGTTTTGCTTAATTCAGAGGAAGAAATTGCATGGTTGGCCGAAACCCTTGTTTTTGTATTTAATTGGGTTTTGACTTAAAGTTGGTGGGACATTTGTTGGGTGTTACTGAAAAAGAAAAAGGTGGGAAAATTCTTGGGCCAGGTTTTGATAACCCCCGAAGAACAATTGGTGACCCTTTTCCCCTACTGAAATTTACAGGGGTCCCCAAACAAACGAGGACCCGGCCCGACGGTCCTGTACTTTACAATGTTTGCCAATTGTGGGGTTTTTCCCCGGGGCACAGGAAAGGAAATTTCCCTTTTCTCATACCTCTACTAAATTTCCTACGCCCCTTTCCCTTTCTCGCTTTTCCACCTTTAAGGGTTTTCTCCCCTGTTCAAAAACTAAAAATTAAAAAAACTAAAAATTTGGGGAATGGTCTGTTACACGAACTGTACCCCAAAAACTGGAAAAATTAACTTTTTTTTCAATCACAAAAAATTTTGCAGCAAGCAAAAAAGGGATTTAACCTAGATTTCTTTTTTATGAAAAAGAATTTTTAACGGTCCCCTTTTTGCAAGAACCCCTAAACCCCCCCCAAAACCTTTCAAAAAATGGGCCCTTTTTGGGAAAATCAATAAAATTTTTAAAAAACCCAAACAACCAATTTAAAAAAGAAATTTTTTAAATTGGGGAATAGGGAACCGGGGTTTAAACAATAGGGTATAAAAACCCCAAAAATCAAAAATGAACTTTTCTTCCCAAACCCGAAAAAGGGGTTGGGGAAAAAATGCCGCCCGCAAAACTAAACTCCCAAAATTAAATTTCCTTTTCTATGAATTTCCCCAAGCTTTCCATAAAAAACCCCCCAAATAATCTAAATAAGCCTTAACCGTCTAAAATCGTTGGGGAAAAACATGTGCCTGCAAAGCATGCAAAAACAAGCAGACGAAAGCAGCCCGTTCAGGGGCTCGAAAAAACACGTTTTCTTTGTAGTAAAGGGGTTTATTTTAATTTGAAATTTCTATTTTTACAAATTGGTCCTGAACGGGGAAAAAAATTTTTGTTTTTTTTAAACAAAATTCTTGATAAAATGAAAAATAATTTTAGACAAACATTTTTAATCTTTGTTTGTTTATATTGGTTATTTTTTTTTATTTAAAGGAAAATTTTTATTATTTTAGTGCTAATTACCCATGGTTACTTAAGGGTCTACATGATTGATTAATTGCTAGGGGTTTTTTACCGGGGGGTAGGCATCCCCTTAGGTGTCCCCCAAGATGGAAACCCCTCACAATTTTTGAAGTAAGTTAAAGATCCCCGTAGCTCCCGTTTGTGAGACAGTAGTGTGTCGCGCAGTATCAGGGGGATTGAGCCCCACTTTTTCTAATTTTTTCCCTTGGGAATTTTTTTAAACACTGGGGGTTTTTTTGGGCCCAAAACTTTTCAAAGGGAAATGTTTACGCAATTATCCAAAAACAGGGCGCTAACACCCCCAAAAAGGACGGGAAATTTAAAATGAACACAATTTTTTTTTAAAAAAGGGGCGCTATACCCTTTTACATATTTTATTTTCGAGGTCAGAGAATATATTTTGGCAAAATTTAAAAAGTCAATTAAATTTCATCTATCACCCCAACAAGGACCCGAATTTTAAAATTGGGGAAAAACAAAATTTTTTAAAAAGGGGCCCCTATATATTTTACCAAAAAAATTTAAAAATTTGCGAGGGTTAGAGATATATTTGGCAATTATCACATAATTTAATTATTAGAACTTTCTTCCTTAGAATTAAACTTAAAAACCCCCAACCTAATGCGCTCTGTACATTTTTATAGAAAATTACACACGTTTTTGGGTTGGGTTTAATTTTCCGTGAAACAAAGGGGTTTTCTTTTAAAAAAAAAAACATTTTCCCCATTCTGTCAAATTCCTCTCAAAAAAAGTTCACATTTTTCTTAGTTAACATTTACACAATTTTTTGAATTCTCCCCATGTTTGCCCAAACTTCCTTCCTCTGTACAAAAATTTTCCACATTCAAACATGAAAAAAAAACCTTTTCTCAATTTTGGAAATTTTCCCCATGTGGGAAAAAAGATTTGATTTAACCCGTAAAAAAATTTCCCACATTTTTAACATAAAAGGGGTTCTTTTCCTTGGAAAAATTTTCTTGGCCCCTTTCAAAAATTTTTTGCCTGGAAAAAATTATTCCCCCCACATTCAGGGAAAATTAAAAAGGCTTTTTCTCCCTTGGAATTCTTTTATGTCTAACCAAACTTTTTTTTTCTGTAAAAGAATTTTTCCCCCATTCAGAACATGAAAAAAAGGGTTCTCCCCTGTATGAATTCCTCCCTTGTGAAAAAAGACTTGAAATTTCCGGTTAAAAAATTTCCCACATTCTAAAAAACAAAAAACTTTTCTCCTGATGGGAATTTCTCTTAGTTTCAACAAAAATTTTATTTTTTTGTAAAAGAAAAACCCACATTCAGAGCATGAAAAAAAAAATTTTCTCCTGGTAAAAATTTTCTCATTGTAAAAAGAAATTGATTTTTGGTTTTAAAAATTTCCCAATTCTGAACATGAAAAAGGCTTCTCCCTGTGTTTAATTCCTTTGGGGCATAACAGTATCGATTTAATTTTAAAAAATTTCCCCCCATTCAGAACATTTAAAAAGGCCTCTCTCCCTCTGTAATTCCTCATGTGGGAACAAACTTGATTTAAAGGTTAAAAGATTTCCCACATTCAAACAGAAAAAGGTTTTTTCTCCTCTTTTAATTCCCCTCTGTATTAAAAAGACCTTCTTTTCTCTGAAAAGAAAATTTCCCCCAATTTAGAACATGAAAAAGGCTTCCCTCCTCGTGAATTCTCCCCATGTTTTAAAAAGGGCCAGCTTTCCCCTGTAAAAAATTTCCCCCAAAACAGAAAAAAAAAAAAAGGCTTCTCCCCCTGTGTTTAATTCTTTCATGCTAAAACCCAAAAGTCTTTTCTTTTTCTTAAAAGATTTTTCCCCCATTCCCGACATAAAAAAGGCTTCTTTCTGGGTGAATTTTCCTTTTCATGTTTACCTGATGTAATTTGGGTTTTTAATTGTTTTTCACATTTTTAAAATGAAAAATGGCTTCTTCCTTTTGGGGATTTTTTTCATGTTCAACAAGGTTTTTTTATTTATTTGGGAAAGCATTTTCCACATTTTGAACAAAAAATGGCTTCTCCCCCCTTTGAATTCTTCTGTGAAATAAAAGACTTAAACCTTTGTGAACAGGGTTTAAAACCCCATTTAAACCCCATAAAGCCTTTTTTTCCCTTTTTTAGTGGGGATTAATTTGGGCAGTCTGTACCCGTAAAGTCCTGGATGTTAAAATTCATGTACTGGGGCCGGGTTTTTTCCTAAAAGGGGTGCAGCATGATATCTTCCCCCTTTTTAATTTAGTGAGGACCGCAAATTTCCCCTTTAGAACCTTTTTAAAAAGTTTTCTGTTTTTAAAATGAAAAAAGTTTTTAATTTTTTTTAATTCAAACCACAAAAGAGAAACATTTTACACATTTCCTTAAAGGGAATCTGTCATCAATTTTTTTTTTTTTTTTTTTATGTTTATGTAATATTATGTGTTCATTTTTGTTTAAATTTTCAGTATATTTTTTATTTCATTCAATTGGTGCTAAATATTAAAAAATGCATATTAATTTTCAAGGTTTCCCACTCTTAGCCACCAGAGGGAGCACATCCAAGAAAAAAAGAGTTTTCCTCATGTACAAAGATCATGAATTACGTCTTGCTGTAAATGTGGGCTGGTCTGGTGGTGACCTCACAAGCCTCACCCTCCCCTGTGTGCATAAGGAGGGGGAGGTGGATTGTAGACTCTCTCCATTTTGCTGGTGACTGAGGAAACCATACAAAGCTGCTGTGTATCCATGACTGAAAAAGGAATAATCAGAGTGAGATTGTGATTACATTTAGGGTCTGTTCACTTGGCGTCTGACTCCGTGTTACACAAGCTTTTGCATATGTGTTTGGGTCTGTCTGTCAGTCCCCAGATGGACCCAAGCACTTTATCTAATAAACAGCAGTGTGATTATACATTGCAGTTTATTAGAAACACGCATCGGCGTTCAGACGAGTGATCTCTGATGTGCGTCTCACTGCGTCTTTCGGACCCTTTCCATGAAGTGACATCAATTCTTGGTCCAAAAGACGCATCCCACACGGATCCAAACACTCAGCTGCGCTTTGCATCCGAAAGACGCTGCATTTTTGGATACACTTTTTGCACATCCCCTTACTCTATTTCAATGTGGATGTGCAGAAGGAACGCCACAGTATATGTCTGCATCCCTGCTCACAGGTATCCACAGGTGGCCAACATCCATAGACCCCAAGAACTAATCTTAGTCTAGTTCACATGTGAACATTAGGCTCTGTCTCTCCTGCAGTGGACAAAAAAACACCTGAAAACCAAATCCTAAAAACTTTCAGAAAACTGAATTTTTTGTCCCCTGACGGGCAAAAGCTGTTGAAAAAAACGGCCGTTTTTTGGCACATTTTTTGCTTGTCTTCAAGTCTGGTTTTTAATGTCTGCATAAATCAAGCCATTGGGTGTGACCCCGCCTACAAAAGGGGATGTACAGCACATTACTGCATTTATGGATCCGTGTTGGTTCAGAACATAGGATCCAAAAACGCTGCAGCATCGGATCTAAAACAGATCCAACACGGATCCAGCATGCAGCTGTGTGTCTGGATGCAGCGGGATCGCCCCCTATAGTTTATTATAGGCTCCTGCTGCGTCTTTTGGATCAAGAATCGATGTCAATTTGTGGGACGGATCCGAAAGAGGCAGTGAGACGCATCAGAGATCACTCATCTGAACACGATACTTGTTTCATATTAAAAGCAATGTAAATCACACTGCTATTTATTAGATACGTGTTTGAGTCCGACAGAATCGGATTTTAGCGTCAAAATCCGCAGCGAACGGAGATTAGCGTCAAAATCTGCAGCAAACGTATTTTAGCGGCAAAATCTGCATAGAAATAGAGTTTAGAAATGGAGTTTAGCGTCAAAATCCGCGGCGGAGCGGAGTTTAGCGTCAAAATCCGCGGCGGAGCGGAGTTTAGCGTCAAAATCCGCGGCGGAGCGGAGTTTAGCGTCAAAATCCGCGGCGGAGCGGAGTTTAGCGTCAAAATCCGCGGCGGAGCGGAGTTTAGCGTCAAAATCCGCGGCGGAGCGGAGTTTAGCGTCAAAATCCGCGGCGGAACGGAGTTTAGCGTCAAAATCCGCGGCGGAACGGAGTTTAGCGTCAAAAATCCGCGCGGACGGAGTTTAGCGTCAAAATCCGCGGCGGACCCGGATTTTTAAGCGTAAAAATCCGGGGCGGAGCGGAGTTTAGCGCAAAACCCCGCGGGGGAAAGCGGATTTTAGCGTAAAAATTTCCCGGGGCGGAGCGGAGTTTACCCCCAAAACCTCCGGGGCCGGAGCGGAGTTTAGCTCAAAATCCGCGGCGGCCCGGAAATTTAAAGCGTAAAAATTTCCCCCGGGGGGGGCGTAAAATGGGAAACGGAGTTTAGCGTCAAAACCCCGCGGCAAAAACGGATTTTAGGTCAAAATCCGCGGCAGAAACGGATTTTTTAGCGAAAAATTTCAGCGGCAGAACGGATTTTAAAGGTAAAAAATCCGCCCCAAAAATGATTTTTGGGCGTCAAAAACCAAAACCCAACGGATTTTTAGGGGGCAAAATCTAAAGAAAAATTTTTTACTGTAAAAAATGAAAGCAAAGGGATTTTAGCAGCAAAATCTGCAGCGAAGGGGATTTTTGGGCGGCAAAATCCGCGGCGAAAGGGAATTTTTAACCCGTAAAAAACCACAGGGGAAAGGGGATTTTTACGGAAAAATCCAAAAAAAGGGGGTTTTTACTGTCAAAATCCGCAAACAAAAGTTTGGGGTAAAAAAATCTGCAGCAAGGGTTTTTTAGCGGCAAAATCTGCAGCGAACAGAGTTTAGGGGCCCAAAATCCACAGCGAAGGGGATTTTAAAGGCGCCCAAGATCGTAAAAAAGGGAAATTTTCAGCATCAGAAGCGAGAGAACTTTATTAGCACCAAAAACCCTAAAGAAAAGGATTTTTTTGCGTCAGAAACGAGAAAATTTAATTTGGTCCCAAAAAAAAATAAATAAAAAGGGGTTTTAAACCCCAAAAAAAAAAAAGTTAAAAAAAAATATTCCTTTCGCCAAAATCCCTTTTAAAAAAGCATTTTTAAAGTCAGAAGGGGAGAAAAACTAAAATTTCAGAAAAAAAATTGAAAAAGGCAAAAATCGTCAGCGACAAAAGGGACAATCACTTTATTAGGAACGAGGAAAACTCGGACACTTGTCTGCTCTTCTCTGGCAGCCCTTTCTGGGGCACAGAGGGGGGGACATTTTAAGTACTGCTCCTCTGGAAATTCCCCAATCATGGTTTTCCCCGCAACCAAAAGAGCATGGCCCGACTCACAGCAGGGGGGCTCTCACTGAAGTTTTAAACCCAAAAGGGGAAACGTTTTTCAGTCTTTTTAAACCCCAGTAAACACTTTTTGGCAGCTTCCCGAGTTCCTTCAACTCACACAGCAGAGAACTATCTCTGAAAAGGGGGGGAAAGGGGTCCCACACCCAGGGAAACTCTATAGCTCTCTTTACAGACCGCAAACAAAAAATTCAGCAAAAAAAGGATAAAAAATAAGAAAACACCCTGCCCTTACGCAAAAAAAAAAAAAATTCGGGCACAATTTCCCTTTAAAGACTGGAAAAACCCCAAACAGTTTGGTTTTTATTTTTTGGGGAAAGCCCAAAAAATGGATCGATAGGAAACCCCTTATTAAAAAACCATTTTCCCAAAATCACTAGCTCAATCAGAATTTTTCCCCTCATTTTGTTATGAATAAGGGGATTTATGAGGGTGCAGAAAGGGTTGATTTTTTGGCTTTCACTTTTGGGGATCTGTTTTGGGGGCTATTGGAGTGAAAGTGAATTGGGAGTGGCCAAAGTCCCTGCACCTCTGCCCAACCCTACTGTGTATAGGGCCCCCGGGGAAGATTGATTCCCCTGCACCTCGCTAAACCCCACTGTGTATTGGGGGGCCCCGGGGCAGACGGATTCCCCTGCAAACCCCCTGCTTAAAACCCCCTTTTATGGGGCC
>JAODAL010050434.1:0-27407 GCA_025379985.1 Phyllomedusa bahiana
GGGATATTGTTGTGGGTGGAGGGGGATATGGATGGAGCTATTTAGCCCTGTGTCTATGATATGTGAGACAGACAGATATGTGGCTCCCTTGCTATTGTACTACACAATGCAGTTCTGTTTTGCACACTGTATTATGTGGTAAAATGGCTGCGATTATGTCCAAGGGGCCGGTAATATTTTCATGTACAGTAGGGTGGGCCCCCGAAGATCAACTCCCCTGTGGGCCCCAGACCCCCCAGTCTGACACTGACCTGATCCCTGGCCTGGTCTAGGCTCTAATTGACGAGACTCAGATCTGTAGTTTTGTATGAACAACACAGCACCCAACAACTAAAAAAAAAATCCCACTAAACCTATTATAACTGTGTAGATGAGCCTTAGGCTATGTTCACACGGCTTAAAATGGGACGTATCTCACCCAGTACTGCACGAAATACGGGCCGAGATACGTCCCAGTCATTACGGTAATCCACAGTTCTCATAGAGATCTATTGATTACGTCTCCGCTCCCTGCTCGCACAATACGGCGAGCGAGAAGAGAAGTGACATGTCAATTATTCACGGCGTATACGCGCCGTGAATAATGAATGTCTATGGGGCTGGCGGCCCCCAGCTCCCGAACACACAGCATAATTGTGGGCGAAAAACGTCCTGCAATTATGCCGTGTGAACATAGCCTTATAGTGAAAGAGGTTGTCTATTATGTTAAAAAGGGCTGCAACGGTGGGGAGTGATTAACCCATTAACGAAATTGGACATACTAATGCATCCTAGCCGGGAAGATGTTCCCACAAATTGACGTATGGGTACGTCCTGGACATCGTGCTGTCTCTCAAGCGGGCCTTGCATTATTGCAGCATGGAACCTACCTGCATATTACAGCTGGCCCCGTGCTGTGTCGCCTATGACCGGGGCTTACACCGTTCGCAGGCGATTAACCCCTTAGCTGCCACGCGGAAGCTAATGGAAAGACAGAGGAAAGAAGCTTCCTTCGTCTGCATCGCTGCTATTATTTGCTGGTAAATTAAACAAACAACAACAAAAGGTGATCAGCCCCTGAGCTACAGTATCTATGACAGGAATAGATTTCTCAAGAAAACAACATTTCGCACATCACTCGGAACTTAGGGCGACATGTATGAATTCGAATGCGTTCTTTTTTTTAACTTGGCGCCGACACTCCAGTTCTAGATAGATATAGAAGAGTGTAGAATACGACAGTATGAAGATTTTTGGCTCATTAAATCGAGCTTACTGCGCCAATGTTTGCCTGGGAATAGAGTTTAATGCGCAAAACTTGGCGCACAAAGCTCTTTTTAATGCGCCAAAAATCTGTCGTATTCTACACTCTCAGAATCTCATAATCCGAGCATTGAAACATTAAGAGCGCAACATGTATGAATTCGAATGCATACTTTTTTCTTACTTGGCGCCGACACCACAGTTCTAAATAGATATAGAAGAGTGTAGAATACGACAGATTTTTGGCGCATTACATAGAGCTTAGTGCGCCACGTTTGGCGCATTACACTCTATGCCCATACAAACTTTGGCGCATTAAGCTCTATATAATGCGCCAAAAATCTTCATACTGTCGTATTCTACACTCTTCTACATCAATTTAGAACTGGAGTGTCGGCGCCAAGTAAAAAAAAAGTACGCAATCGAATTCATACATGTCGCCCTTAATATATTTGTACAGAATTTTAAAGGTCTTTTGGGCATCATTCAAAATAAAGAAAAATAAGCTGCTAAACATGATCTTAATAACAGTAAAGTAAAAGTAAAAAACAGAAAAGTAAAAAATAAAAAAATGAATAATTGTTAAAAAGCCTTATGCCTATGGTGAGCTCTAAAAACTCATATCATATCATATCTGACAACAAATTAGTGGCCTGCTATTCAAACTGCCAAAATGAGGTGAAAGCAGAATTACTATTGGAGACCCTACTAATGACATTCAGGCACACTTCAGTTCATGCCAGACCTGAATCTGAAGCGCAACACTATGCATGATTGTCAAAGGTGATATTAAGACATGCACATTTAAATGTGATTTTTAGTGTTTAAATGTTTTTAAGCAGTTTCTATTACTAGGTTATGTTTAAGATTAAAGATGTTGCTGATTTTTATAGGGAATTTTCTATCAACAATATATTGCCCTATAGAATAGCATGGTCCAATGTGCACCAGATTGATAGCTGCTGTATTGCTGTACTGTTCTGGATAACAGAATTAGAGGGAGATCCCCCTTGTGCTACTATACTCGTTTTTATACTCACCACTAGAGATGGGCGAATTGATTCTAATGAAGTGGAATTCTTTTAGAATTTCAGGAAAAATTCGGTTCTGAACGAAGTCGAAGTTTGGGGTACTTCGGGTGAACGAAGTGTGCTTTTGATTGATAAAATGGCTGCGAGCACATGGCGTTACATGGGGCAAAGCACTCTGGGAGGAAGAAGGGCATACCTACATGACATGTGCAGAAGGGAAGCCAATCAAGGCAGGGGGGTTTCTGGACGTAAACCGCACATAAAAGGGCCGGGCGCGACGCTGGGAGCCCCTAAAAACCCGCTTCACTGAATTATTGGGGGAAGGGGGTGTTTCCGGGCGGCTGATTGTTACTGAAGAACGGAATTTTTAAACAGCGATTTTTGGGGGGGTGTCTCACTTGTCTCAAGATGTTTTCTTTTTAATGTTCTATTTCTGTTTTTTTTTGGGTTTTTTTGGATCTAAAAGTCCATGTGCGTCCACTGCAGTTTGCATATACATTTAAATGTTAACTGCTCACAGCACATTAAATTATCCAAGGGGGTTTCAAAGGGCCAGTTTTTTTGATTATTCATTTAAAGAAACACCCTTTTTTAAATAAAAATACCACTTAAATTTTTTGGCTGCCCCAAACCCCTTTTTCGAAATTTTAAAATCCGGGGGTTTTAATTTAACCCGTTGTTCGCGGGTTGTGGTGACTCCAAAAAAACCCCCCTTTTTCCCAACCGCCAAAAAAAAAATTTTTTCCCTTACCATAATTCAAAAAGCGGGGGGTTTAAAATTACAATTTTTTCTCTTGTTGTGTAGCGTAGAAAAAACCCAAATTTAAAAAGCTACAAAGCTAGAAAACCTTGTGGGCTGCCAATTCTTTTGCGAAATTTTTACATCGGGGGTTAAATTTTTAAGCTTTTTTTTTTCTGCTCTGGGACCCAAGAAACCTTTCCTTTTCACCCCCAAAAAAAAGAAAAAATTTTTCCTGTACCAAATTCACAAAAAAGGGTTTAAATTACAATTTTTTTTTTCTTTTGTTGTGTAGCGTGGGAAAACACCAATTGTAACACTTAAAAAAGGGCAAATTTTTTTCCCCCCGGTTTTGCTCAATTCCTTTTCCCGCAATTTACCCAGGGGTTAATTAAGCGTTTTTTTTTCTGCTGGGGGGTGAAAAAAAAAAACCCGTTTTTTTTCACCCCCAAAAAAATTAAAATTTTTCCTGTCCCCATAATTCACAAGCAAAGGTTTAATTACAATTTTTTCCGTTTTTGTGTAGAAATAAAAAAACATCCCAATTTTGTAACACCCTACAAAGCTATTTTTTTTTCCGGGTTTCTCAATTCTTTTGCGCAATTAAAATCCGGGGGTTTAAATTAAGCGTTTTTTTTTCTGCTGGGGTGAAAAAAATAGACCGTCTTTTTCACCGCCAAAAAAAAAATTTTTTTTCCTGAAACCATAATTCAAAAGCAAAGGTTAATTAAAATTTTTTCTTTTTGTTGTGTAGTGTAAAAAACACCCAATTGTAACAGGCCTACAAACTAGTATTTTCTGGTTGCTAAATTTCTTTTGCACAATTTACATCCAAAAGGGGAAAAATTTAAGCGTTGTTTTTTTTTTGGCTGGGGGTTGAAAAAAAAAAAACCGTCTTTTTAAACCCCAAAAAAATTAAAATTTTTCCCCTGAAACCTTAATTCACAAAAAAGGGTTTAAATTTAAAAACAATTTTTTCTCTTGTTTTTTACGAAAAAACCCTGAAAATTTTAACACGCTACAAAGCTATTAGTTTCTGGTTCCCCTCAATTTTTTTTGCGCAATTTAAAAACCCGGGGGGTTAATTAAGCTTTGTTTTTGTGCTGGGGGTGAAAAAAAATAGACCGCTTTTCACCACCAAAAAATAAAATTTTTTTCCTGTACCAAAAATTTCACAAGCAAAGGAAAAATTTGCAATTTTTTCTTTTGTTTTGTACGTAGAAAACACGCAATTGTAAACACCTACAAACTAGTGGGTTTAGGGTTGCTAAATTTCTTTTTGGCGAAATTTTTACCCCCGGGGGTTTAAAATTAAAAATTTTTGTTCTGGCATTTAAAAACTCAGTAAAAGAAACTTTTTTTTTTCACCACCACAAAAAGAAATTCTGTACATAATTCATACCAAAGGGGTTAATTAACCCTGTTTTTTGCTTTTAAAAATTCAGTAAAATACACAGAGTTTTTGAACCGGCCCATAAAAAATAAATTTCCCCTTGCCCATTTGTGGAGCGCAATTTATACCCAAGGGGTTAAACCCCAACCCTTCTTAGTGGGTTCTTTTTGGGTAAAAATAAAAGGGTTGTGTTTTTTATCATATACAGATATTTTTAAAAATAAAAAACAGGGGTCTGAAAAATTTTAAGAACAAAAAATTTATGTCAGACAGAGAGTGGCAGGCTCTTCACCTGCGATTTGGCAAAAGGCCCCATAAACATTCCTGGAGCATGTGGGCAGCACAGAAAGGGGACGTCAGCAGGGGTCACTGGGTGAGGCCAAAACCGGGCCGCTGCATTAGCGGCCGTTACTGACTACCAACCCAATTTCTTGTTGGTTGACTAGGTCATCCACTTCCTCCCGGGATGCCCATCTGACAACCCCAGCCAAGAGTCGGGGTGGGAACGTCAGCCAAAAACCCTTTTTTTGGAAAGGGCCCCGGGAGCGGGCCCAGCGGCCCTCACCTGTCCCCAACCCGCCTCTTTTCCCATCCCGGGTTTCCCTCAGCCAAAGATCTACAAATGGGGTCTGGGCTCAGCGCCACTATATAGCGAGGTTTAAAAATTTGAGGAGGGCAGTCAGCAGCAAACTTGGCGGGCGAAAAATGGGCCAATATCCCCTGTTTTCTTGCAGTAGGCGGCAAAGAAAAGATTTTGAAGTGGCAAGGGAGGCATGTTGTGAGGGGTCAGCCTCTGCATACCAAGACCGGTTAAAGGACGGGCATTACGATGAAACACAAATAGTTTAAAGATGTACCCGGGACCCGAATTTGGGACCCGGGGTTTGAGGCGGGGGTTTTCATCATCGTCAGGAGAAGGGGGGCGTCAGCTAGCCATCAGGAAAGCGGCCCCGGCCACAATTTGGGGTCGTGGGGCCTTTTTGAGTCAGCGGGAAAACAGCAGTTAGGGGGTCGGGAGCCAAGGGGCCGGGGGGTTTAAAAAAACCCGCTTCGCAGGCCCAAGGGAAAGTAGGGGGCACAGGGGCTCAGCGAGGAAAGGGCGGCATAGTCACTCAGGTGCGGGGGTTTTTGGGCGGAAAAAAATCCGATTCTCGGCGGTGGGGCCCATTTCTTTACAAACCCGGGGGAGCCGAATATGGGTATTTTAAAGAATCTGATAAGAGAAAAAAAGCGTGGCCGGGGACTAACATTGGCCCCCCAGGGCCCCTTTCCCCAAACACATGCAGCATCCCCAAACCGGTTTCCCCGGGGAAACGGGCTCAGATTGGTGGCCCCATCCGCCCCCGGGCACCCACAGCAGCGGGGCGCATTCCCAGTGGCACGCATGCCTTTGCACCCAAAGTCCAAGGGCTCCACCCCTCTGCAGAAGGAGCGGGTTTTCTCTTTGCCCATCATCCCCCCGGCCAGTTTCCCTGTTTCCCCCGCTACTCAGGGGCGCCAGAAACGTTCACGAGGCGTTTTGCAAAGAGACAACAGTATGCCCCAAACCCAAACCTAAGCTGCAGCAGCTGACCTTTGCCCCTTTCCAATTTTTTGGGTACCCCAGTCCCCCCCCTTTCCAAATGGTGGACTCTGAACCATTCCGAGAACTAATTGGCTTTTTGCCGAGCCGAAATGGAAAGTTCCAACCCTAATTTCTTTTCCAAAAAGGGAGTACCAGCACTTCATAAAAATGTTTAAAAAGAAGGGGGGGCCAGTCCCTTAAAACTTAACGGGTTTTTTTCCAAGGTGCACGGGAGGGGCGGACGTCGGGCGTAACTACCGGGCAGGGCCCGTACATGTCCTTTTTCGGGCCCAAATGGGTTTAATTTTTGCTTCCCCCCAAGGGACACCCAAACCCTTTTTAAAGGGGAAACCCCGGGTTTTTCCTCCACGTTTTCCCAAACGCTGCTCCCTGCGCCAATGCCCCCCCTCCCCTTTTTCCACCCCACCCCCCATCTCAGCCTCCACAAGTACTGGGTCCAACATAAACCCATGTTTTGGCCCAAAATGTGTTTAAACCCTTCTACACCTGGGGTTTGCCCCGGCGAACCCCCGGCACACAGGGGGGGAACTGCTCCGCTTTTGCAGCAAGAAATCGAATGTGGTTTCTTTCCCCCCGCGCCAACCTTCAAATCGGAACCATGGGGGAGGGCAATGGGAGGAAAATGGTGTCCCCCCCTGCACCGAGGGGGGATTTTGGTTTTTTATTGGGGGCCGCCCCGCATGGGGGAGTGTTCAATCGGGTTTTGAAAAGGTTCCCCGAAATCCCTTCCAAACCCATCTTCAAACCCTTCTTAAAAAGGCCCCGGAAACTGTGCATGCAACTTTATCCATTCGTACAAAGTCAGGGAACCCCCCTCCTCAGTTGCAGCGGGGGAACCCCCGCCCCCCCCCACCCACTCTGGAAAATCGTGTTTTCCCCCCCTTTGGGGAATTTCCCGCCCGCACATGTTGGAAACCCCACTGTATGAACAGAAAAAAGGGCCCTTAACGATTTTTTTATGATCCAGGCCCGACAGAAGTACTCCCCTGTGTAACTTTGATGTCAGCCCGGGGGCAGCTCATCGGACCCCCTGCCGTTTGTTGAGGCCAATTTGGGAGGCCCCCGTTATTTGTCCCTTTGCCAGGGCTACGGGGGTGAATAAAAATCATTTCCAAACCCCCAAGTCCTGGAACGAAAGCTGAAAAAACTGTCTGGGCCGGGGGACTGGAGAATTTGGCCACTACATCCTGGCCCCCAAAAAGTCCCCGGGGGGGGACTGAAAGGGGGGGAGGAAGAGGGACATTGGAGCAGGGAAACTTTCGGGGAAATGAGTGGATTTTTTCCCTTACCCCCAAGGGGGGGGGAAAAGAGGCAGATGACCCCCAAGGGGAAACCCTGGCAATAAACAGTGGAAATTGGGGGCAGGGGGCCCCTCGGGGTCCTTGTGCAGATGGCCCCCCAGCATGCTTTATTTTTTCCGGCATACAGCCGAAAAAGTCACATCCGGTAGAGGGGTGACTTCTGGGGTCTCCACCCAAATTTGGCCCTCGCTAACCCCGGGCCAAAATGGGGGCCTTTTTTCCCCCCCCATTGAGAAAGGGGGGAAAAAAACTCAAAAACTATAGGGAAATCCTCCGTAATATTGGGGCCCTGCCCCATGGTGGCATCGTTTCCCCCCCGACATTTTGACCCGGGGGGTTTCCCCAGCCTCACCCTACTACTGCCGCGGCTGCTTTGGGGGAAAGGGGGGGGTAGGAAACAGTAAACCCAAAACCCCTCAGCATAACCTAAATCTGGAGTCACTGATGGCAGCTTCCTTCCCCGCCTATGGGGGGGGGTAGTCCCCAGCAGCAGCAGGAAACCCGGACAGGTTTCCCCGAACCCAAAAGGGTGGTGGCCTAAATTTTGGGCCGCCCTTTTGCCACCCCCTTTTGAAAGATCCGCTGGACCCACTGGGCAGGCCAAACTGGATGTGTGGACGCAAAATTTTCCGAATTTGCAGTGGGAAGCTGCCTGCCCGGGCCCTTAAATGTTTGGGAACAGAGCGGGTGTTTTAGTGCGGCGGGGGGCCCTCGTTACCCCAAGGAGAACCCCTTGTCCCGGGGAAAAGTGGAAAGACTGGTTTTTTGTCAAGATGAATCGGGGGTTGGGGGCGGCCCCGGGTTTCAAACACCAATGCCTTAAAGGGGTCCCAAATACATCCCCGACGCCTCCCCAAACCCGGAGAAATGAGTCGGGTTCAAAAACTACCTGGGCCCAGCCACTATTTTGAAGCTGCCACCCGCCTTATGCCACACCTGCTAAAATTTTTTTCCTTTTTGCCCCCAAAATGTGTCATTGTGCCACTGTTGACCTCATGCTGCTTGCTGTGGCTCTGCCCCTGACCTCCACACTGTGCATTTTTGGGCCCCCCTCCTTGGGCGGCCCACTCCTTTTTTTTTTGCCAGCTTTCCCGAAGGTTCCTTGTGCCACTGCCTGACCTAATGCTGCTGCTTGGTGGCTGGGTGCCCCCTGAACCTACAACTGGGGTCCCTTGTGCCACTGCCTGACCTCATGCTGCTTTTCTGTGGCGCTGCCCTGACCAACCCCACTTTTTTGTCCCCTTGTGGGGGCCCTTGGTCCTTTAAACCTTTTATTTATGCTGCCCCGCTGGTGGCTGCTGGCCCCTGACCTCCACAAACTGGTTTTTATTCACCCACCTGTGGCCTACCCTGTTTTTTTCCCCCCTCCAGAATGTCATTTTGCCACTGCCTGACCTCACTCTGCTGCCCCTGACTACACCCCCGTGTCATTGTTCCACTGTCCCGAAACCCCATTTCTTTCCCGGGTGGGGGCGCGCCTTTAAAACCCCCACTCTGGGCCTACTCCCGTTTTTTTCCCCCTCCCCGAATGGGCTTGTGGGCCCCCTGGGGCCCGACCTCAAGCGCTGCTTGGGCCCGACCTCCACAACTGTGTCTTTTTTCCCCCTCGTGGGCCCCCCAAATCCCCGTTTTTTGGGCCCCCTCCAGAATATTGGTTTCCACCCGCCGACCTCAAAGCTGCTGGGTGTGGCTGCTGCCCGGACCTACACACTGTCATTGTGCCACTGTCCCACCCCCATGCCCGCTGCGGGCTGGGTGGCCCTTACCTCCACACTGTGGCATTCTCCCACTCTGTGGCCCCACTCCTTTTTTTGCCACCCTCCAAATGTTCCCTTTTGCCACCACCTGACCCATGGGTGCTGGCCGTTTTTCCCCCACACGTGTCATTGGCCCCCTCCCGTGGCCCAAATCCTGTTTTTGGGACCTCCCGAATGTCCCTTGTCCCCCTGCCTGACCTCATTCTGGGGCTGTGGCGGGGGTGGCCCCTTACCTCCACACTGTGGCATTGTGCCCCCTGTCTGACCCCCATTCCGCTGCTGTGGCTGCTGCCCTGACCTCCCAAAACCGTGTCCCTTGTCCCACTCTGTGGCCTACATTTTCCCCCCCGAATTTTTTTTTCCACCCCCAGAATGCCCTTTTGTGCCAACCCCCCTTTTCCTTTTACCGCCCCATGGCTGCTGGGGTGCCGTGACCTCCCACCCCTTTTCGTCCCCCCTTTGGTCCCCCACCCAAAGTTTTTTCCCTTTTGGCCTTAAAAATCCCCTTTTTTTTGGGCCACCCGTTTTCCCCCCCAAAAAATTTATTCCCCCCCCCCCCTTGGGGGGGGGGGGGGGGGGGGGGGGGGGCCCCAAAAAAAAAAAAAAAATTTTGGCCTTTTTTTTCCCCATTCTTTTGGGTGGGGTTCGTTTTTGGCCCCGCTGCCCCCGGGTGTCCACCCCCACACTGTGTCATTGTGCCCCTGTCCCACCCCCATGCTGCGCTGTTGGGTTTCTTTTCCCTGCCTCCACATTGGGTTATTTTCCCACCTGGGGCCTACTCCCCGTTTTTTTCCACCCCCCAGAAAAGTTATTTGTGCCACTGGGCCCACCTCATGCGCGGGTGCCGGGGACCTACACACAGGTTCCCTTGTGCCACTTTTCTGAAACCCCATGCGCTGCTGTGGGGTGCTGGGCCCTTACCTCCACCCCCCCTTTTTTTTGGTGTTTATTGTCCCCCCCACCCCTTCTGTGGCCCCCCTAGTACCCTACCCCGGTTTTTTTTCCACCTTTCCCGAATGTCATTGTGCCCTGCCTGACCTCAAAGTTGCGGGGGGCCGGAAAATTTTGGACCTCCCATACCCTTTTTGGGGCCCCCCTTTTTTCCCACTCTGTTGGGCCCACTCCTGTTTTTGGGCCCCCTTTCCCGAATGTCATTTTTGCCCCTTTCCTGACCCATGCTGCTTGCCTTTTGGCCCCCTTTTCTTGGGCCGGACCTAACCCCCATGTGTCATTGTCCATCCCCGCCCCGACCCCCATTCTGTGCTGTGGTTCTGCTCCCGGGGACCTAAAAATGTGTCATTTTGCCCCTGTCTGACCTTTATGCCCGCTGCGTGGCTTCTGCCCTGACCTCCAATGTAGTCATTTTTCCCCCCTGTGGCCTACTTTCCTTTTTTTTTGCCACCTCCAATGTTATTGTGCCCCCTGCCTTTACCTCATGCTTTCCTGGGCCGTACCTACACCCTGTTCTTGTGCCACTGTCCCGCCTCATGCTGCTGCTGTGGCCCGCTGCCCGGGCCTCCCCCACTGGGTCATTGTCCCCCCTCTGTGGCCTACTCCTGTTTTGCCACCTCCAAAGGGCAATTTTTCCACTGCCTGACCTCATGTTTTCTGGGTTTCCCTTTTACCTTTCCCCAAAAGTGTCCCTTTTCCCACTGTGCCTACTCCTGTTTTTGGCCCCTCCAGAATGTCATTTTGCCACTGCCTGAAACCCCATGCGGGAGCGTGGGTGGCCCGCCGTGACCTACACACTGGGCATTGTGCCCCCCGGGGGGGGGGGGGGGGGGGGGGGGGGGGGGGGGGGGGGGAAAAGGGGGGGGGGAGTCCCTGCCTCATGCTGCTCGTTGGCTGGGTGCCCCTTGGGCCCCCACAAATGTGTTATTTCCCCTCTGTGGCCTCTCCTGTTTTTTCCACCTCCAGAATGTCATTGTGCCACTGCCACCTCATGCCCGCTGCTCCGCCCCTTTCCCCCCACACTGGTCATTGGCCCCTCTGTGGCCCACTCCTTTTTTTTTTCCCCCTCCAGAATGTCATTGTGGGCCCGCCTACCTCAACTGCCCGCTGTGGCTGCTGCCGTGACCCCACACTTGGGCATTGTTCCCCTGTCTGGGCCTCAAAAAGCTGCTGCGGGGGCTGTTTCCGGACCTCCACACTGTTGGGCATTCCCCCACCTGTGGGCCCCCCCTGTTTTTTTTTTCCCCCCCTCCAAATGTCTTGGGGCCACGCCTGCCTCATGTGGGTGCTGCCTTTACCTCCACACGTGCAAAAGGCCCCTCTGTGGCCTACTCCCGTTTTTTTCCACCCCCATAATGTCCTTTTGCCACTTCCTGACCTCATTCTGCTGCTGTGGCTCTGGGTGCCCCCCTGAACCCGGTCCACCTTGGTGTCCATCCCTTGGGTCCCACTCTGTGGCCTCTTTCCCTTTTTTTTCCACTCCAAATGTCATATGGCCCCCTCCTGACCTCATGCTGCGGGTGCCGGGGGACCTAACCCCCCACTGTGGGTTTTTTCCAAATTTTTTGCCACTTCCTGACCTCATTCTGCTGCTGGGGGCCCCGCTGCCGTGACCTCCACACTGTGTCCCTTGTCCCACTCTGTGGCCTACTCCTGTTTTTGGGCCCCCTTTCCCAAAAGTCATTTTTGCCCTGCCTGACCCTCAGCTGGCCGGCCCCCCTTGACCCTTTCCGACCCCCTGTTTTTGGGGGCCCCTTGTCCCCACACTGTGGCCACTCCTTTGGATTTTTTTTCCACCCCCAAAAGTCCCTTTTTGCCACTGCCCCACCTCCATTCTGCTGGGGTTGGGGGCTGCCGTGACCTAAACACCCGTCCCTTTTGGGCCCCGTCCCGACCTCATGCTGCTGTGTGGCTTTCTCCCGGGACCTCCACAAATGGTCAATTTTTCCACTCCCGTGGCCTACCCCCTGTTTTTTCCCCCCTCCAAATGTCATTTGCCACTGCCTGAAACCCCATGCCTTTCGCTGCCCCTGGGCCTCCACCCTGTGTCATTTTGGGCCCCCTCTGTGACCCACCCGTTTTTTTGGGGGCCCCCTCCGGGAAAGTCATTTTGCCCCCTTTCCTGACCTCATTCTGCCCGCTGTGGCTGCTGCCCCGGAACCCTTTCCCCACTGTTCCCTTGTGCCCCTGCCCGACCCCCATGCTGCTGGGTGTGGGGCTGCCCCTGACCTCCACAAATTTTGTCAAATTTTCCCACTCTGTGGCCTCTCCTTTTTTTTTCCAAACCCCAGAATGGGCATTGTTTCCACTGCCTGACCTCATTTCTGGGTAGGGGTGCCCGTGACCTCCCCACTGTGTTATTGTGCCCTGTCCCACCCTCCTGTTTTTTTGACCTCCAAATTTCATTTAGTGGGCCAAAATCCTTTTTACCCTTCCAAAATTTTTTGGCTGCCCGTTGGGTGCTGCCGTGACCCTTTCCCCACTGTGTCCTTGTGCCCCTGTCTGACCCATTTCTCTTGGGTGTTTGGCCCCCCTGCCTGTGGACCTCCAACTGTTTCTTTTTCCCCCAAAACTTTTTTGGCCCCCCTACTCCGTTTTTGCCACCCTTCCAGAATTCAATTTGCCACTCCTTACCCCCCGGGTCCCCCAAGGCCCCCTGCCCCGTGGCGGGGGTTTCCGGACCTACCACACTTGTCATTGTGCCACTGTTTTGAACCCCATTTTCTCTGCCCCGGGGGTGCCGTAACCCCCAAAACTGTGTCATGGGGCCCCCTCTTTGGGGCCCACCCCCTGGTTTTTTTTTCCCCCGGTCCAAATGTCATTGGCCACTTTCCTTTACCTCATGCTGCTGCCCTGTGACCTCCCCACTGTGTCATTGGGGCCACTGTCTGACCTCAAGCTGCTCTGTGGCTATTCCGGGGAACCCCACACACCTTTTCATTTTTGCCACTGGGCTGACCTCAGTGCGCTGCTGTTGATGCCGTCAACTCAACCCTGTTTCCCGGCCACTCTTTGGCCTACTCCTGTTTTTTTTCCCCCCTCCCCGAATGTCATTGTGGGCCCCTGGCCCCGACCCCCAAAGCTTTCTGCGCTGAACCCCACACTTTGGGCCCCTTGTCCACTGTCCCACCTCATTCACAAATGTGGGGTGATTTCCCCTGACCTACACACTCTGTCATTGTTCAAATGTCCCCGACGTCAAAAAAGCTGCTTCGTTGATGCCCCTCAACTCAACACTTTGTCATTGTCCACTTTTGGCCTACTCCTGTTTTTGCCACCCCCCCAGAATTCATTGTGCCACTCCTGACCTCAGCTTTCTCTGCCGTGACCTACACACTGTGTCATTGTGCCACTTTCTGACCTCATGCTTTCCCCGGGTGTGGGTGAAAGCCGGGGGGCCTACACACTCTGTCATTGTTCCACCCGTCTGGGCCTCATGCTGCGCTGCTGTTGAAGCCCCTCAACTCAAAAACGTGTCATGGGGCCACTCTTTTTGGGCCAAACCCCTGTTTTTGCCACCCCCCAAAGTCATTGTGGGCCCCTTTCCTACCTCATGCTGGGGGCTTTTCCAAATGACCTTCCAAAACGTTTTCATTTTGCCAATGGGCTGGGCCTCATGCGCGCTGTGGCTGCCCGCCGTGACCTACACACGTGCATTGTGCCACTGTCTGACCTCATCCCCGCTCTTTTGTGCTGCCGCCCTGACCTACACACGGGCATTTTTGCCACTGTCTGACCTCATGCTGCTCCTGTGGGTGCCCGCTGTGACCTACACACGGGTCATTGTGGGCCCCTGTCTGAAAACCCCATGCTGCTGCTGGGGGTTTAAAGCCGTTACCTACACACTTTTGTTTATTGTGCCCCCCTGTCTTACCTCATGCGCCCGCTGCCGGACCCCCCCCCACTGTGTCATTGGCCACCTGTGGGCCCATTCCTGTTTTTGTCACCCTTTCCCGAAAGTCATTGTGCCACTGTCTGACCTCAAGCAGCTGTGGGGTAGCGCCGTCACCCCCCACCTCTGTCACTAAGGGTTTCCATCTGAAACTTTTAAACTTTTTTTTTTTTCCACTTTCTCTGGCACGACTTTAACAGGGAAAAATTCCCCCCCTTCAGTTTTTTTTGGGCATTTTTTTTCCCCCTTAAAATGCCCCCGGGAATTTTAAAAGGTGAAGCGATTTTAAGAGCGGCGGGAGTCATTGCGTGTCCCTACTAAAAAACAAAAATTGTAAGAAGACCAAACCAAGCTCCCTCCATATTTAAAGGCCCTTCCCCCCCCAACGTTCTACAGCACCCTGCAGGCCCCTGTGCAGCCTGGAAATAGCTGTTTTTTTTAACAGATTCGGTGCCGAAAAAATTCGAACGAAGTTTTTTTTTTGCCGAGAAATTTGGCGAAGTGAAAAAAACAATTTTGGGGAAAAACGCCCATCTTATCACCAACTTTTTAAAAAACTCCTAAATTTAACTAGAAAAACAAATTTCCATAAATCCTTTTTAAAATTTATCCTAAAGTACACGTTTAATAACCGATCATTTTAGGTTACGACTAGCGTTTTAGCTCATTTGGTAGATGACGGAGACTGATATCATGTAGTTGTAAAGGAGGCACTGAGTAACTTCTATTCCATGGCTATTTTCTACCGTGACGACAAAAACAGCTCTTCTCCGGCATGCTTATGCTCATTGTGTAGGACGTGAAATCTCTACCTTAAATGATTTTACTGCCCTTTTAAAAGCACTTTTTTCAAAACCCTTCTTTCGTTGTTCCAGTTGAAAGTCAAAGAAAAAGCAAAAAAAAACCAGCAAAACTTTTAAAAGTTACTTCTGAATGTGCTACACATTACGTGTCTGTTCCCTACAAGATGTAAATTGCCCCGCAGTAAGGTTTGCTCTGTAATACACAGTAGCATTGTAATGTCAATGATCTTGAGTGTAATTTAGTTGTACCACTAGCTGATTGATTACCCAAATCTCACTGATTTGTGTATAAATACTACTTATACAGAGCTTACACTGTTCACTGAGCTTTGATAGGTTTTAAAACGGCTTTTCATATCTTAATTTATCTTATAGATTGAGGACTGGAAAAGTTGCCTAACGTTTAATGTGATGCTGGAAACAAGCTACTGTGTTCTTAAAATTACATTTAGAAAATATCATTGTAAACCTTATCAAGCCACATCAATTCACTTGTACTGTAAATAATTCGTACAGAAAACAGTGACAGTGGAAAATGTGCTGTTTATATGTATGTTATATGTAAGATGTCTTTCTGTACAAAAATCCTAACAATAAGTTCCTAGTCTCGGCACAGACATACAGTTTTTGCTTTTCATTAGAAAAATGTATGTAATTTTAGCAATCTTTGTCAAAGATTCTTTGTTAACAGTGGTTATCTTGTTTGCTATATTGCCTAATCTTCACTTTCCATTTATGAATATATTACAAGTAGTGTTTGCGTAGTTAATAGTTAAACTGGAAATCAATTAACTTGCTTCTAATATTTAACACAAATTTAAATATGGGCTAATAGCCAAAATTACTGAGAGGGAATCAAAAGCAAACCAACCTCAAAAACAACAACCAAAACCGTCCATGTATATGTTGTTAATCAGCAGTTATTGCTAAAAATTGGTCTATTACAGTGACTATTAATGAGAAGGTTCTTAAGGCTTTGTCCTCTTCTACACATAATAGAGGATCAATCAGTAATAACATCCAATAGATCTTTAGAATGCTCCTGCTCCCCAATATGCAGCATGAAAAATGGGATCAGGCATGTTGAAACACAATATGCCCTATCCTTTGTTCTATGGAGAGATAAGATGCAGCCAGAGGTATCTATCTGTCTCTTGTTCCTCATTTCCAACAGAGAGAGTTCTATGCCTCTGCACCTGTAAATGTCAACTACAGTATATAGACAAAACAAAAAGTCAATTCAGACATAGAGTGGGAAAACACTGAAGTGATATAAAAAAAAAAACGATAGGATACCCCATTAGCAAAACACATCTGGGAACAGCATGGAGGATATTTATCCAAGCTAAGATTTAATATTATTGAACAGATTAAAGTAATCTTGAGGAAAGGGGACATTGACAATAAATGGCTTAGAAAAGAGGTGGCATGGACTTATTGCCTGGTGACAATACATACCCAGGGCTTCAATTAATTCCTATAGTTTGTAGGGGGTTATATCTCTAGCTACATACTGGATGGCAATATATACTTACAACTTACTGGGGGGACCTCTATCCCTACCTACATACTGGGGGCCCTATATATCTACCAACCTACTACTGGGCCCTATATACCCACCAACTTCCTGGGGGACCCATATACCTGCCCACCTACTGGTGGTCCTACACATCTACCAATTTACTATGGGACCTATATACCTACCTACATACAAGATGTCATATATACCTACCTATCGAGCAACTTATTTACCTACATACTGGGGGCCCTATATACCTACCAACCTACTTGGGAGACCTATATCCCCACCTACATACTGGAGGTGCCCAATATAACTACTAACTTACTGGGGGACCTCTATACCTACCAACCTACTAGGTGGACCTATTTATCTACCTACATGCTGGGGATCTATATGCCTACCAACCTACTGGGGGACCTATATCGATACCTACTTACTGGATGGCCCTATATACCTACCGACCTAGTAAGGGGACCTTTTACCTACCTACATATTGGGGGGGGGGGGCTATATCCCTACCTACATACTGGGGGGCCCTAGATACCGTTCTCGCTACGGAAAGGAGCTATACACCTACCTCCAGGGGGTCCCTATGTACGTACCTACAGGGGGACCTACATATCTACCTCCCTACAGTAGGGGACTATATAAACTACCTATAGGTGGCCATATATGCTTGTCTTCCTACTGAGGGGGCCTGTATAACTAACTACCTAGGGGACCTATACACCCAGATACCCACTGATTTGACTTATATGTTTACCTACCAGGGGGCTATATACCTACCTAGCTACTGAGGAGACATATATACCTAACTACTGGAGGGGGGGCTATATATCCACCCACCAACTGAGGTGACCTATACACCAACCTACCTACTGGTGGGTGTCTATATACTGTACCTATCTACCTAATGGAGGCCTATATAGTAATGATGGTTGAATCCCCATTCCACACAGCAGGCACCCAGAATTCCTATGGAAAGTGGGTTACTGTGAGGTTGAGGTGTCCCCATGCTTTCCTATATAGCAGACCAGGGAATTGCACGGGCAATGTAGTGAAATGTGGCCCGTGGCCCATACAATGCCCAGGTCTGCTTTAGACCATACTAATAGTACTGAAGGCCCACCGCTGCTGGGTAGGGCTCAGGGCCCTCTGTGCTACCCAGCCACGGTGGGCCTTCAGTGTTACTATTAGTACTAAAGCAGACCTGGGCATTGTATGGGCCACGGGCCACATTCCACTACATTGCCCTGGTCTGCTATATAAGAAAGCATGGGGACACCTCAACCTCACAGTAACCCACTTTTCATAGGAAATCTGGGTGCCTGCTGTGTGGAATGGGGATTCACCCATCGTTACTGTGATGTTGTTATAAGCATTCTCACTAATGTTGGTTCACTATCTATTCTGCCTAGCAACAGTGATGTATTAAGGGAGGAGGAGACGGAGCTAAAGGGGGTGGAGAGGCGGCAGAGGAGTTACAGGATGCCATGATGGAAGCAAGGAATAAAGTGTTCTGATCCAGCAGATGATTATCTCCAAGTGGATTCATTCCAGGGTACCTGCATCCTCACCACAACACTACAACTGGCGACGAGGATTAAACATCATCAGCTAAAGGTATTTCAGCAAGACAGCAAACTGTGTACAAGATTGCAACACTAGCACCAGCCATGGCCTGCTTACCCTCCTTCAGTGCATTTGAGGTGCACCAGCCCCAAGCTAACCTGGCAGCCTGTTGGAATAAATGGCTAAAACGCTTTGAGATATTCCTACAAGCAATGAACATTACTGACAATGCAAGAAAGAAAGCAATGTTATTACACTATGCGGGGGAGGAGGTGTATGATATCTTCACAACTCTGCCTAACACTGGGGAAGAGGAGGGGAACATCTCTCCTTATGGAGAGCACCAGTTAAGGTGTGTAGTGTTTTGTTTTGCCTTTTAGCCCACTACTCAGCATCTGCATATCACAAGGCATTATGGGAAAGGAGCTGGAAAGCTCACTGCGCCCTCTATAGGTTGTAACAAATCCTCAATTTACTTCTGATTCACTGAATCTTTGAGAAGCAAAAAGGAATAAATGTCAAGCCAATATTGCTCATCCACATACGCGTTTCGGGGTTTTGCCCCTCATCAGTGTAGAGCAGAGCGATATTGGCTTGACTGGTGGGAGGCAATGAGTGGATATGAGGAGGGGAACATCTCTCCTTATGGAGAGCACCAGTTAAGGTGTGTAGTGTTTTGCCTTTTAGCCCACTACTCAGCATCTGCATATCACAAGGCATTTTGGGAAAGGAGCTGGAAAGCTCACTGGCGCCTCTATAGGTTGTAACAAATCCTCAATTTACTTCTGATTCACTGAATCTTTGAGAAGCAAAAAGGAATAAATGTCAAGCCAATATTGCTCATCCACATACGCGTTTCGGGGTTTTGCCCCTCATCAGTGTAGAGCAGAGCGATATTGGCTTGACTGGTGGGAGGCAATGAGTGGGTATGAGGAGGGGAACATCTCTCCTTATGGAGAGCACCAGTTAAGGTGTGTAGTGTTTTGTTTTGCCTTTTAGCCCACTACTCAGCATCTGCATATCACAAGGCATTATGGGAAAGGAGCTGGAAAGCTCACTGCGCCCTCTATAGGTTGTAACAAATCCTCAATCCTCACTGGGGAAGACAGTGACTATGAGGTATGCAAAGCAGCATTAACCAAGCACTTCTCTCCACATATAAATGCTGCTTTTGAAATTTTCAAGTTTAGACAGACAAAGCAGTCGGCAACAGAAAGCATTGATGAATATCATGTCCGCTTAAGACAACTTGCAGCGTACTGTGAATTTGCAGACACTGACATGGAGATTCAAATGCAAATCATACAAGGATGCGTGTCATCTAAGTTAAGGAGACAAGCACTCAGAGATCCCACAATGACTTTGGCAAGGCTGCTGGACACAGCCCGTATCATTGCTGCAGCCGAGAATCAAGCTAAACTCATAGAGAACATAGACTGTACGCCAGAGAAGCCATCTTCTGTAGCAAAGCTCACTCAGAAGCCACATGTGCCTTACACACAACCTGCAACCTGCTACAACTGTGGAGGTTCTTATCCTCACCAGAAATCCTGCCCAGCAAGGGGAGTAGCTTGTCATAACTGTGGGAAGCAAAATCACTTTGCAAAAGTTTGCAGATCTCTACCACCATCTTCTCCATCTTCCAAGCATTCCATGCCACGGAAAGTGCTTGCAGTACAGTCAGTGCCACCTAACAATGAGCCCAGCAGCACCTACCTATTCTCAGTAACTGCAGAGGGGTCTCAAAGTGTGTGTGCAATAACTAACCCAAAAACAAGTCATCTTAATAAATGGCAACTCCCTGTTGAGACACTGGTGGATACAGGGGCCTCTGTCAATGTTATCAGTCATGCTGTCTACAATAAGCTAAAGAGCAGACCTGCTTTGCAGTGTACTAACCTGAAGATTTTTCCTTATGGGTCAGCTACTGCCTTACCTCTTTGTGGCAAATTTCAGTCAGAACTAACATCTGATGGGAAATCCATCACAGACACTTTCTATGTAGTGGAGTGCTCTGCAGACACCCTTCTCAGCTGCAGTAGTGCTGTATCTCTGGGTTTAGTGAAACTGGTTAACAGCATAACAAACTCTTCTGTCCCACAATTATGCAGAAATATCCGCAACTCTTTCAAGGCCTAGGTAAACTGAAAGACTTTCAAGTGAAATTACATATTGATCAGTCTGTACAGCCATCAGTACAACCGCACAGGCGCATCCCATTCTATGTCCGCAAGATGGTGGAGAAAGAACTTCAAGACCTGGAGACGTCCGCTGTTATTGAATGGGTGGAAGGCCCAACTCCATGGGTCTCACCAATTGTTGTAGCCCCTAAACCTAAGCAACCTGGTAAAATCAGATTATGTGTGGATATGCACCATGCCAATCGTGCTATTCAAAGAGAACGGCACACATTACTCCTACTGTTGATGATATTCTTACAGACCTAAATGGTGCAAAAATATTTTCAAAAATTGATCTAAAATCAGGTTATCACCAGCTTGAACTGCATCCAGACCCCAGATATATTACAACTTTTAGCACTCACGTCGGTCTGCGAAGATTTAAAAGACTAAACTTTGGCATCTCATCGACTGCAGAAATATTTCAAAATGTTATTAGACAAGTTCTTTCAGGAATACCTGGAGTCCTCAATGTCAGTGATGATATCCTAATCTTTGGTACAACCCAAGAAGAACATGACAACCACTTGGAACAAGTATTTCAGAGACTGCAAACATGCAACCTAACTGTAAATACATCAAAGTGTGAGTTCAACAAGGAGTCGTTACATTTTTTTGGCTATATTTTTTTATGCAAACGGCATTTCAGCAGACCCTCAGAAAATAGCTGCCATAACCTCGGCAAGCCAACCTCAAAATGTATCGGATGTTCGTAGTTTTCTTGGTCTTGTTACTTACTTTGGAAGATTTATACCTTATCTTGCTACGATGTATGAAACCCTACGCCACCTTACAAAAAAATATGCTCCGTGGTTATGGACTGCTGAACATCAAACAGCATTTGACACACTGAAGTACAGTCCTAACATAGTGACACAGTCATGGCCTATTTTGACCCCCTGAAGTCTACAGAGCTGATTGTGGATGCCAGTCCTGTCGCCCACGGCGCCATTCTAACTCAGGTCTCCAAGAATGGCAGCATTTCTACAGTCTCCTATGCAAGCAAGGCTCTAACAGAGACGGAACAGCGCTATTCCCAAACCGAGAGGGAAGCCCTTGCTGTTGTGTGGGATGCCTTCATTTCCACCTTTTACCTTTTTGGTCGTCCGTTCACATGTGATAAGTGATCATAAACCACTCATTCCTATATTCAATAAACATTCTTCGAAGCCAACCCCCCCGGCTTGAACGTTGGCTGCTCCGTCTACAAAATTACCGTTTTCATTTGAGATATGAGGCAGGTGCTGGGAACCCTGCAGATTACTTTTCAAGACATCCTTCACTGCAATCGGCCAAGGGTGACCTGCCGGCAACTGTTTTAGCTGAGGAGCATGTGAAATTTCGTTGTTGCACACTCTGTACCAAGAGCAATGACCTTGAAGGAAGTTAAACAAGCGGTGCAGTCTGATCCCCTACTTCAGTTAGTTATCGACACTGTACGATCTAAGAACTGGAGCTCTTTTCTAGCTGAGGCTCGCCTGCACTCCCAGGATCATACAGCAAATTTTTCAGGCTTTCTTTAATGCAAGACATTCACATCTCAGTTTCCGATTCAGAGTTGCTATTACGTGACAGTCGTCTGGACATTCCGCAGGAGCTTCAAGCCAGAGTGCTGGACCCTGGCTCATGAGGCTCATCAAGGTGTGGTAAAAACAAAAGCAACTGCTTTGAGAGAAAGTATGGTTTCCAGGACAAGACAAAAAAGTGGAAGCACTCATTGAAACATGTATTCCTTGTCAAGCAACTAGAGTTGACCATAGCCGAGCTCCAGTGCAAATGTCACCTCTGCCAGAACGTCCTTGGACTGCTGTTAGTGTCGTTTCTGCACTTTGTCAGATCATTCCTATTTCCTGTTGTCATAGATGATTTTTTCTAGGTTTCCAGTCATTGAACCAGTTTCCACCACCTCTGCAAGAGCAGTTATATCAAGCTGGACAAGATCTTCTCAGCATAATGGCATACCTAAACGGTGAAAACCGACAATGGGCCCCTTTTAAATAGTGCAGACTTTCAATCTTTTGCAGCTTATCTTGGCTTCACCCACAGAAAAATAACTCCTTACTGGCCTCAGGCAAATGGGGAAGTTGAACGTTTCATGCAATCCATCAACAAGACTCTCAGAATTGCCACCATGGAACACAAGGATTTACAACAAGAAATGCACCGATTCCTCAGACAGTACAGAGCCACCCCACATTCCACTACAGGAATACCGCCTGCAACTGCGCTTTTCAACAGGCCTTTGCGCATTAAACTTCTGGACATCCCGGCAGTTTCGCCCAGACACCATTGACTCCTCAATGATGCCTCTGCCAAAGAAAGGATAAAGAAATATGCGGATAAGGGCAGTCGTCGTAGCCAGCGGCTGGAAGTGGGAGATTGGGTTCTTGTTAAAAGGCTGAGACCCAGTGACAAATTATCATCTCCTTATCATCCAGAACCCTTCCAGGTCACGAACGTCAAAGGTACTGCTCAACACCAGGACCGCCAAGTCACTAGAAACGTGTCACATTTTAAAAAGCTTCGGGGCTATGATCCAGAGGCAACTACGGAGGAGGTGGATGATGAAGAGATCCTACCAGACAAAAGTGGTTCAGCAACAACAGGAGAATGCCTCAGAAGATTTGCCGAATTCGTCAAAACTCTCCACGCTTACCCGATAAGGAGTCGAAGGCCACCCCCTCATTTAGGGGATTAATGTTCTGCAGTAAAACATTTATTGTCAATTGGGATGTTTTATTGAT
Source organism: Phyllomedusa bahiana (assembly GCA_025379985.1). NCBI lineage: Eukaryota > Metazoa > Chordata > Amphibia > Anura > Hylidae > Phyllomedusa > Phyllomedusa bahiana. The sequence continues at coordinate 22,713 of JAODAL010050434.1, forward strand.
TGTTCATTTCGTGGTTACATGTTGTTCTTGTTTGTGAGAAGGGGAGAGATGTGATGTTGTTATAAGCATTCTCACTAATGGAGGAGACGGAGCTAAAGGGGGTGGAGAGGCGGCAGAGGAGTTACAGGATGCCATGATGGAAGCAAGGAATAAAGTGTTCTGATCCAGCAGATGATTATCTCCAAGTGGATTCATTCCAGGGTACCTGCATCCTCACCACAACACTACAGTTACTATATAGGCATCTATTAGTATCATTGCGCCACTACCTCTCCTCGGCCACACAGCCTAATCACTCTGCATCGACCGGGGAAGGAGGTAATGTGAGTATTATTGTTATTATTTTTATTGCCGTTCTATATACATGCCTGCTTGAGGGGACCTATATATACCTGTCTGCCTGAGGGGACCTATAAATAACTGCCTGCTTGAGGAGACCTATATATTACTACCTGAGGGGACTTTTATACCTGCCTGAGGTGGCCTATATACCTGCCTGAGGGGACCTATATATACGTGCCTAACTGAGGGGACCCATATATATATAACTGCCTGCCTGAAGGGACCTATATATACCTGCTTGAGGGGACCTATACATGCCTACCTAACTGAGGGGACCTATACATGCTTACCTAACTGAGGGGACCTATAGAGCTACCTAACTGAGGAGGGGAGCTATAGAATGTCCTATCTGAGGAGGGGACTTATATATGCCTTCCTAACTGAGGAGACTTATATACCTACCTAACTGAGGGCCCTATACATGCCTAACTGACTGAGGGGACCTATAGAGATACCTAACTGAGGGAAGCTATACATGCCTACCTGACTAAGGAGGGGACCTATACACCCACCTCACTGGGGGAACCTATAAACCTACCTAACTGAGGAGGGGACCTATGTAACTGAGAATACCTACATAGCTTCTTATCTGAGGGGACCTATACACCTAAAAAAAACACAACAAAGGCCATACTCACATGGCTGAACTAGAGACTGAACCCAGTAAGAGGCAACACAAGCCCCTGTGCTACTTAGGAAAGATAAACAGGGGAAGGTAATTACTGAGCAGTAGCTCACACACCCCTCCACTAGGGTTATTAATTAGATAATTAGATGACAAAAACTGCACATTGAATTGATACCTGTTTATACCAGTATGCAGAAAAGCCACAGGACAATACATGGGGAGATTACACAAAAGCAAAAATACTGATAAAATACTGATAAGACAACCACTCACACACCGTCTATGCATGAGGGGGGTGGTTGCTGGTATTATAATTGCATATAGATAAGGCGATACAAAAAAGTGCCATTAGTGCAGATAAGTGTGGTGCACCATGCTGACTTACAGCCTGTTACGCCACTATTATTCTATTGGGCGGGCTGCCCCGCACTTTTTAGGTGTCCAACACAGAAATACACAAGGCATTATGGGAAAGGAGCTGAGAAGCTTAAGCACCCTCTATTGGATGTAACAAATCGTCAATTTGCTTTTGACCCACTAAGTCTTGAGAAATCCAAGCCAGCATCACTCATCTGCATACAGCGCTGTTTTGGGATTTTTGTCCCTCATCAGTGCAGAGCAGAGCGATACTGGCTGGCTGGGTGGGAAGCAATGAGTGGCTCAGAAAGGGGGACATCTCTCCTTGAGAACAGCACCTTACGGTGCGCAGAGTTTTGAATTGCCTTTTTGTTCTCTACTAAGCATTTGCATATCACACGGCATTATGGGAAAGGACATGAGAAGCTCAAGCGCCCTCTATTGGATGTAAAAAATCCTCAATTTTCTTTTGACCCACTCAGTCTTGAGAAAGCAAACAGGCTATGTAATGATGAGGGACACTCATTGCCTCCCACCCAGCCAGTCCAGTATCGCTCTGCTCTGTAGTCTGTCTTTAATCTGCTCATCTTCAGCAAACTGTTTAAAAGTTTTCTTTATCTTTAGAAGAGACTTTCTTATGGGACAGCAGCCATGCAGACCAATTTGATGCAGTGTAGGGAATATGGTCTGACCACTGACATGATGACACTCCACCCCTTTTACCTCTGCAACAATGCTGGCAGCAGTCATGTCTATTTTAAAATGACGCTGAGCATGTGCACTCTTTGGTCGACCACGGCAAGGCTTGTTCTGAGTAGAACCTATCTTGTTAAACTGTTGTATGCCAGGGGCGTTACTAGAGAAGCCTGGTCCCAATAGCAAACTTTTGGATGGAGCCCCCCCAGCCCTACCTCTGCCCCCCCATGACAACTAACATTTACTGGGACCTATTAATAAGTCATGCAAGTACCTCACTATAGGTAGGCAACCTTAAGGTAAGATGTAGAGGACACATATATGTAGGCTGTTATAGTTGTAGGTTATAGTGGGACACATATATGTAGGCAGTATTAGGGGTAGATTTTAACAGCATTTAGAGAGATTCCTTACAGCAGCTTCATAGGCATAGGAGTCTGTGAACAGGAGCAGACTCTTTGACTTCTATTGTAGAATGTTCTAGGCATGCTCTGTGACCTGGGAAGAAATTAGAGTGAAAGGAGGGGAGAGGAAAAGCTTTTACTATCTCCAATTGTAAATGGTGAATCCTATGTTGAAGGGATTGTGACATCTCAGAATTTCATGGGATGCATGAATGAAGTAATGCTGGTTTCTCTGTCTCTTTCTGGTTATGCTGTCTGTAATTAGCATATGAGCTCAGTGTATTCAGACTTTTCTGTTTATTAGTCTAGATTAAATAAATTACCTTCTACCAGGACAGGAGAAGCTTCTCAGCTAATGTAAACAGTAGAGTAATTAGTCTTTTGTCTGAAAGATCAGATAAAAACAAACTGTCATTGTCTGGAGTTCTGTGCTGCTATAACCTGTCATCACACACTCCCTGCTATCAGATAGAACAAACAGCAGGGGGGAGAGATAAACACAGATTGGTTACTTGGGGAACTAAATAGAGCCATGAAGGTGATAAAATCAGTTGTAGCTCCTTAACAAAAAAAAATGAACAACACAATATATTTGGAAAACATCTTCTTTTAGTGTTCCCTACATTTTGAAAGCTATTCTTTGCAGTGAGACAACCCCTTTAACTATACACATTGATGTCACATTTCAGTATAATCCTGCCTGTGCTGATAATGAGGAGACTACTGAAAAGCTTTCTCTACAAAACAGGAAGTGTCCAACTATTATTAGGCCTAATGGTCAAAGTGAAAACTGCAAAATTTCAGGATTTAAAAAAAATATTGATAGTGATATTCAAAGAAAGAAAAACACAACCACAAATTCTTAAATGTGTTTAACATGAATCATGAGTTAAACAATAGGTCATTTTCTGATGACAGATTCCCTATAAAGGTCTCTGTAATGTTTGCCATAAGAGGATTCACTATATTCCTCATGAACTAAAAGTTGTTTTCTCAGTGGCTTGACTCTAATTAGATCGTGTGTCACACAAAGTGCTTTCTTTATACTATATCATCTGGCTGCTTCCATACTTTTGTTTCTTGTCAGAATGAACAGACTTTGAAAAATGTCCTGTATAATAAATACACAAAGAGTTATTGTGAAGGCAAATGCAGAGCTCAATCTGAGAACAGAAAAATAATACCATGCATGAAATTTCCTAAAGTCAAGAAAGTTACATGAATACATTTTTAGCCATGAACAAAATATTACCATTTTAAAGCATACTGAAGAATTTGACATGGTACATTCAACGGTGTGGCGGTCTGATGCATTGACACAGCTTAGATATTTTACTCTTTGACGCATATTCTAGATTTTATAGTCAATTTCAGCATTTAGTTTGGATCCTTATCTAACCTTTATAGATATGCATTCAACTTTAAAATATCAAGTATTGTTAATTAAGACATCCCCTTTCATTTTTTATTAAGAGAATTTAGTTTATTGTTCTTAAAAGTGATCCTATTCATGTAATCCAGAATGCAATATTGTATAAGGCTATAATAGTATCTGCGCTGTGAATTACGTTTTTCTGCTTTTTCAAAGGAGCTGAAAACCATAAATTAAATTTTATTTAAAAATCAAAAGTAGGTATTGATTTTAGTGTTTGTTGGCCTTCTTTGTGTGAAAATGTATAAATAAAAATATAAATATGCACAAAAAATGAAATGAAGGCTACACATAAACACAAAATAATAATAATAATTATAATAATAATTATACAGGGACAGAAAAGCTTTAATAATGATAAAGGACATAATTTTTTACATTTAGACCATGTAGCCTTTTGCGGCTAGAGGAGAGTTGCTGCAGCTGGCTCAAAGGGTTAAAAGCTAAGTGGTCTAAGTGAGGATTCTGAGCGTGCGAGTGTGTCTGTTTTGTTTTAAGTGTCTTTTTGCTTAAGTGTGGGACTTAATTTTGGGGGACTTAAGATTTGGGACTTTTAGAAAGGGCAGTATTATACAGATTTTTCATATTTGTATCTGTATTTCTTTTTTTTTTGTAACATCCCCATGAGTTTCATGTTTGACAATGCTGTCCAGTGCACAATCTGTGAAATGTATGCCATCCTTGAGCAACACTTCGAGGGGGCATACTGCTGTGCAAGATGTGTGCACACTGCACATTTAGAAGCCCGTATCCTGGATCTAAATGAGCAAGTGGCAACACTGAGATCCATTGCCAACTTGGAACGAGTTTGCTGCTCACTGGGAAACACTTTGAGG
>JAODAL010050435.1:0-27407 GCA_025379985.1 Phyllomedusa bahiana
ATTTACTACACCTAAGAAATTATCTCAATAATATATCATTAAGAAAACTTTAAGACCAGGAAACTCAATTACTAATGGACAAACATTTTACTGTATGTGAAAATGGAGCATGAAGTATGTAAGCGGTTGTCTGATCAGATAAAAAAAATTTAATCACCAATGCCTCCTTAATATGTTCCACTCCATTACCGGCGAGGATATTTGGTTTCTCTTGGTTGTTTTTATACATTTTAGAAAAAAAAAATTATTTCATACAACAAACCTTTTTGTATAATGTTTGGGAAACTGAGACTCAAATTCCCTCCTTAAAGGGGTTTTGCCATGATGTAATATTGACGTGGGATCCTCCAAAATGGGTATTTAATCACTTTTCTAAACATATGTGATTACAAAAAGTGAAGCCTTTGAGAGCTACAGCATTGCTCAGACCCCCTTAGTTTCCTGAAAGTTTACATTAGACAAGACCAAGAGCTGACAGGAGCTGATCTGGCCGCACTTGCGTGTTTAAACTTCTTATCTGATGACAGGGAACATGAAGGAGCTTGAAAGGGGCTGGGGAGAAAGTGTAGTGTATGAGTCTGACTGCTGTATAGAAAATCCACTTTTGTAATGTTATTATTTGAGTAATCTTTAGAGACGCTCCCTGCTTCCTCCGTCTTTGCTCACCCCCCTCCCGCTCACCCCTGCAGCCGTTCATGACTCAGCATGATTTGTTTATATTCTCTGCTGAGCAGATAACAGGTAAGGAACTCACTTCATGACAAAACCCCTTTAATAATAAAGGCTAAAAACCTTGAAATTTATGATAGCAGAGAAGTAAATTATTGTCCATTATCTCCTGTAAAAGTCATGGAAGAGCTCCACTAATGTATCTAATCACCTCACTTCTAAGATTAGATATTACCTTGTAATGGTATTTCCCAGTGGACTCTGGTAGGAGTAGACGTTATCCAAGCTTCACAAGTCACCTTCTCTCCATGTCTCCAGTTGTCATTGGGAAGTGAGATGAAGTTTATCACAGTCCAGGTCCCATCTGATTCCTCTTTAGACATGATCCTGCCTTTGTGATATATTCCTGAGATATTCCAGGATAGATGGACTGTATGAGGAGCTGCAAGTACTACACAAGCCAGATGTAAAGAGCTATGGGGATGATGAGGTTGGAGATGACCAACAATATGAACGGAGCTTCTGAGGGTGGACTTGTCTGCAAATGTGGAATAGAGAGTGTGGTGAATAAACTATATAGCGTTTGTGATTTATATATAAAAACAGATAAATGTGGTTGTCATGTTAGGGCAGTCACTATTCTACTACATATTTGTGCTTGATACTAAAAAGTATTCCAGTAATTTATGCAACAAATAATTATTATTCTGATGATAGGATTATAAAAAGAAAGAGGAGAAGAAAGGAAAATTAGTAGAAGATGATGAGAAGAAGAAAAAGCAGCAGAAGTAGGAGAAGTGTTAAGAAGAAGTAAATAGGGAATAGGGATAAAATTCAAACAGGATTGAGAGAAATATAACTAGGAACAAAAGTTTAGTGAAAGAAAGGAATAAAAAAGGATGAGGATGAAAAACAGTAGAAAGGGAAAAAACAAAAAGAGGAGCAGAAATGATTGAAAATGAGGTAATTGAAGAGAAAAAAGGGGAAAAAGACAAATAAGGAGGATGAAAAGAATAAGGAGTAGTAGAAGGAACAAGAGAAAAAGTAGATGAAGAACAAAAATGGGTGACCAAAGAAAATGTTCACCGTGGACCACATGTATGAAAACTGTTTAGGTCTAAAACTCACTTTTTTGCTCATAGGTTAGTATGGGCAAAAAGTGAGTTTTAGACCTAAACAGTTTCATACATGTGGTCCTGTGTCTCAGTTAGGAAAATGTTATACTACATTAAAGTAAAAATTAGTCGATGGAAGAGGAGATACAGAAGAAGGATGAAAATCAAACAGAATTAGTTATACCACATAAAAGGCAAAGATAAAAAAAAAAAAAGAGTAGAGAAAAGAAAAAAAAAGAAACAGGAGGAGAAGATATAAAAGTAGGGAAAAATTAGGTGTTTGAAAGAAAAAGGAGGAAAGTAGAAGTAGGATGAGAAGAACAAAGAGTAGAAGGAAAAGAAGAGGAAGAAAAATGGGTCACGTCAAGGAAAATAATCACTATGGCGCAGTTGGGAAAGTTTCATACTACATAAAAGTAAAAAGTAGAAGATGGAAGAGGAGATACAGAAGAAGGATAAAAATTGAACAGTATCATGGGAATAGAAGAAGGGAAAAAGGTAAGTAGAAGATAAACTAGTGAAAAAAAAGTAGAAAAAAATAAACAAGAGGAGGATAAGTAGAAGTAGGAAAAAATAAGTTAATTGAAGAAAAAGAGGAAAGAAGAAGAGGGATGAGGATTTGGTTTCACTTTGAATTCAGGGACATGTTTACTGGCTTCTACTAGGCTGCAGTAGAAGCCAGGTCTGTAGCTATAGCAACCAGTGCTGGCAGCCTATCATGAGAGATTGAACAGGTCTGTAGCTAAAGCATGATTAAGAGTGCGTAGCACTCGAAACGCGTCAGCTCCTACAATTAGAACCAACTCATTATGGAAGCCTGTATTATTTTATGAAGAAACAATAAATTTCATTAAGTTTTAATCCATTTCTGGACTCCTGGTGGGAATCGCTGTATCAGCCTTCTATTTGGATTTTCAATTGATTCTTACGTCTTTACTCCGGACGGGATACGTGCGAACCTGGCAGGTGTCATGGATACTAGTGGGTGAGCTGACCTTTTCTTTGCCTTTTTACTGTAGCTAAAGCAACCTGAGGAACCGATGAAGCCCATACAAGAGGGGATATCTAGGAATAGACACTGTTAATGGACACATATTGCAAAGTGACTTGTTTTTGCAAGATCTTTAACATAAAAAGCAGCAATACTTGTAGTGAGACAACCCCTTTAAATGTAAAAAATTGTATTTTACCATTGTTTAATGCTTCTGATAATACTGACTTACATTTAAAGGTAACCTTTGTGTTAAACTACTCTCTAAAGGTTTATATCTACAACTTTCATTTGTAACTAATGTAAATTTCTATTGAATGTATTTCTAGCTTACCCTTACCCCCCCCCCCCAACCCAAATATTGTCGTTTGCCATGGTTTTTGTTATTGGTTAAAATTAAGTAAAAATTTTATTGAACAAAAAAATAAGAGAGTTGAAAAAAGAAAAACAAACGAGGAGAAAAAATAGAAGTAGGGAAACATTAGTTAATTGAAGAGAAAAAGGAGGAAAATTGAATAAAGAATAGAAGGAGTAGAAGAATAAGAGAAAAGAAATGGGTCACCATTAGAAACTTTCACTATGACACAGTTAAGAAAGCTTCATACTACATAAAAGTAAAGGAAAAACAGAGCTTGTTCTTTGCACAAAAATCACAGACCTGAAGCAAAGTTACAGAACGAAAACCATGATTTGCTACATGCTTCTGATATTCAGATCTCCAGACACAGAAAATAACAGGGACAAAGAATAAATGAAGGTCAAGCAATAAGAAGGAGGTTCAACCTTTACTTGGACATGCTTGGAGCAGGGGGCTCTGTGAGTGCAACTTTTATGTTATTAGTTTTTACTGCCCTCGTCTAATATTTTAGTGAAAGAAGTGAGTGGCTATAATGTCGGGAGCCATCCCTATACTGGGCTAACAGCGGTTTTAATAGAAGACTATAATTTTTTACCATTTAGTATCAGTAAATGACAAGATGTGAGCAGAATGTTTGGTGCAGAGAGAGAACTTGATATCTCTACCAGCTTGTATCTTTTCTAATGAGTATTTTCCCTGTGATTTTCCTGCCTCCCGTCTGCTTTCATCAGCTAGTGCTTCTACCTTGTGTTACAAAAAGTTAAAAGGATAAATTTGGTAATTAAAAAAAAAAAATCAGGAGCACACAGCTACAAATCAGTGCAATTGTATTAGAAAATGAAACACTACTCCATAGTTTGTTACCTCACCTCCAACAATAAGGTTTGTTCCATTGCCAAATTTCCAAATAGAAAGATCTTTATATGTACAGTAATAGACTCCAGAGTCCTTGGTTTGTACAGTGTAGATCTCCAGGCTGGCCGTGTGTCTCTCATGTTTGCAGCCATATTTGTGTGTATCATTATCATAGAAGCATGACTTCACACGGACGGGGTCTTCACCGCTTCTCCATTTTCTGTGATACCAGGAGAATAATATTCCTATGGAGGTTTTGCTCGACACACATGTAATGACTGCAGTGCCATTAACATCCACAGATACAATGGTTTGGGGCTGGTACAAAGCCATCTGACCAGTGATGCCTGAAACAGAAAACTTAAGATATGTAATAAGATGAATCATTTCTACTTGGAGACTGTACAAATTTGAAATGCCATGAGAGGACCTAATCTATCTCTACCTCATATCTATCTATCTATCTATCTATCTATCTATCTATCTATCTATCTATCTATCTCTATCTATCTACCTCATATCTATCTATCATATCTATCTATCTCTATCTATCTATCTATCTATCTATCTATCTATCTATCTATATATCTATCTATCTCATATCTATCTATCTCATATCTATCTATCTATCTATCTATCTATCTATCTATCTATCTATCTCATATCTATCTCATATCTATCTATCTATCTATCTCATATCTATCTATCTATCTATCTATCTATCTATTTATCTATCTATTCCATATCTATCTATCTATTTATTCCATATCTATCTATCTATCTATCTATCTATCTATTTATCTATCTATCTATCTATCCCATATCTATCTACCTCCTTTCTGTCTCATATCTATCTCATACATAATCTATCTATCTATCTATCTATCTATCTATCTATCCATCTCATATCTATCTCATACATAATCTATCTATCTATCTATCTATCTATCTATCTATCTATCCATCTCATATCTATCTATCTATCTCTATCTATCATTTCATCTTTTTTCGCTCTCTATTTCTATGTACTTCTATCTATCCATCTTATACAACAGATTTGTGATACTTTAGTGTATCTACTGAAAGTTATTGTTAGATATAATAACTATGGTATCATTCTCTTACCTTGAACAAACAGAAGTATATAGAGGACATCCATTTCTGCTGCTCAGCACAGGGGTGCGGTACATACTGGATGTAACTGTACATTATATTGTCATTCATTTCTCGTACATGACCATATATAGAAATATAAAGATCTATGGCTCTTCGCAACCAAAGATGAAAGACCATGAAAACACGTACACAACTCATCTTATCAAAGATGCTTGATGAGATATCTAAACATCAAAACAATTTTTAGATTTTTTTTCTCTTACTTTAAGTAAAAAGAGCATCTTACACATGATTCTAAGTTCTAGTATATTGTTATTTCTTGTCTAGGTCCTGTTTGACCACGTTCTAAAGCTTTGTTGTCCTTGAGAAGATCAATTTGGCATTTGTCTTGTTCCTGCTGTGCTCTGCCCAGAGAGTCTCTGAGTCCTAGAGGTGCTTTTTGTATTTGGGTTAGTTGAAGGCACATTTTCGAGGAATAGTTTTAGACTCAGATGTTCTGGTGTCATGGACAACCAAAGGGGCAAGATTTAGGGAAAGATTTAGGGACAGTTAGTTAGGGTCAGTTGTCATTATTAATGTCTTGTTTCTGGGTTGAACCCACCTGTGGAAGCTCCATCAACTGTGAACCTCTAATGATCTACCTGCTGTCTATTTGCTGAATCATCTGGTGGTGAGTCTTTCTTCTTTGATTCATATACGCTTTGTATTATTATTATTATGTCTTATAACTTATTTGGGGTTAAGAGTCCACCAGTGTCGTTACAGGGACGATCTTCAACCAAACAAGCACAAATTAAATTTTACTTTATTTAAGATTTTTTTTTATGATATTGTGATAAGTAAAATGTTAGACTCTAACGAAGATGGTCTTCTTTTATCATAAAACAGCATTTTCTATAGGCAAATACATGATCACATAATATAGGAGTCCAACCAATAACCCAACATATGATTACAATTGTCATGAGTGTCTCAGTGGTTGACTCAACCAACAGTGTAAACTTACTTGCTCCCCTAACCCACTGAAGTCCCAGTGTATAGATGTTGTATGAAATTGTCTCCTTTCCCTAGGGAGTTATCATTATTGCCCAATAATTTGTGAAGGAAGGGCAGATGACATACTGTATTTTATGAAACTTTCCAGGATCTTTTCCTGACAATTAAACTGAAAGAATATAGCTTGTTTTATCTACCTTGTTCGCTCCATGCAGTGTCACAGGGCCTGCTCTTCACAGCCAGTTTCCTGTTCAGGCTGTGCGCGGTTCTACAGCTTCAGGTTCCCACTTCCTGTTCAGGCTGTGCGCGGTTCTACAGCTACAGGCTCCTACTTCCTGTTCAGGCTATGGTCAGTAATACAGCTTCAGGCTCCCACTTCTTGTTCAGGCTGTGCGCAGTTCTACAGCTACAGGCTCCCACTTCCTGTTCAGGCTGTGGGCGGTTCTACAGTTTCAGGCTCCCACTTCCTGTTCAGGCTGTGGGCGGTTCTACAGCTTCAGGCTCCTACTTCCTGTTCAGGCTATTGGCGGTGATACAGCTTCAGGCTCCCACTTCCTGTTCAGGCTGTGCGCGGTTCTACAGCTTCAGGCTCCTACTTCCTGTTCAGGCTATGGTCAGTAATACAGCTTCAGGCTCCTACATCCTGTTCAGGCTGTGGGGTGGTTCTACAGTTTCAGGCTCCCACTTCCCGTTCAGGCTGTGGGCGGTTCTACAGCTTCAGGTTCCCACTTCCTGTTCAGGCTGTGGGTGGTTGTACATCTTACTCGGCTGTGCTTTATGGAAAAGAATGGAAAGAGCTATATATACATGACCATCTCTCTGTTTTATGCAGTCAGCAATATTTCATAAATGTGTGATATGGAAATACCCCTTAATAATAATAATAATAATCTTTATTTCTATAGCGCCAACATATTCCGCAGCACTTTACAAATTCAAGGGTAAACATACAGTCATTACACATTAAAAGTACTTACAAATGAGACACAAGGTGTGAGGGCCCTGCTCGTGAGAGCTTACAATCTATTAGGGTGTATGGGTGAATCATACGGTAAGAAGTGCCAAGTTTACAATGGGCCGGCCATGTTTCATAAATAGGGGGTGTTTACATGAAAAATGGATGAACCTGCCACCCAGACTCTAACTCTATATTACAGATAAGTGCCTGTGAGTGCTCAAGTGCAGGGAGTGACAGATGTGTGTGACAGCAGTTAGGGATCTTGGTGGGCCAGACCGAGAAGATGTATTTTCAGGGCCCTCTTAAAACTGTGAGGGTTGTGAATGTGCCTGATCGCCCGCGGTAGCATATTCCAGAGAATTGGGGCCGCACGTGTGAAATCTTGTAGGCGGGCATGGGAGGTTCGGATGATTGAGGAATGTAGTCTGATATCATCAGCAGAGCGGAGAGCACGGGTAGGGCGGTAGACAGAGACTAGGGAGGAGATGTAGGGAGGAGCAGCGCTGTGGAGAGCTTTATGGGTGAGAGTGCTGAGTTTATACTGTATCCTGTACTGGATGGGCAACCAGTGCAGTGACTGACACAGGGTAGAGGCATCAGTATAGCGGCTGGAGAGAAAGACAAGCCTGGCTGCTGCATTCTGGACAGATTGGAGAGGGGAGAGTTTGCAGAGAGGGAGACCCCTTTAATAAGAAAAAGAAAAAAACACACATTATTACCATTTAATTTTATGTATTACATTTAATTTAAATTATATAGATTTTACTATTTCTATGTGTTTGTTTAATTTATCAAAGTGCATAAAACAAACTTGAACAAATGTATGAAGAAAATGATTAGGTACTACATAAGTAAACATACTGAATAAAAAAGAAGTTTCAAAACACTTAAAACTTCCCCAGGAACTTCATCTGTAATGTAAGAAGAAAGTGATAAACAGATGAGGGTTGGACGATGTTGAAGAAGAAGTTGTTGTGATTTTTTTTTTTAATATTGAGATTGTCTTTCTATTTTAAGAACAAACCTGTCAATTTAAATTTGGGAACTTTGCAAAGTTTGCTTCTTCTCTATATGCGAACAGGATACCGGGTAACGTCCAGTCTCTGTGATTAAACCAAGGTTTATTAACTTGCAAAAATACAGAAATGTCTCTTAGTTACACTTGTAAGTTATAAAGTACATGAGTGAAAAAGAAACAAAACTTTTGCCGGCTTAATGTTAAGTTCTACACCACAGGCATCAGATCTGAGCTACATGCTGACCACTTACCAGTGTTATCTCTCCAAGCATTGCTGCTTTATGTAAACCTAGCATCCTGTGCTACTCACAATGGAAACATAATAAAGTAGGCCGAGTATCGGTTCTTCTTGACTTGAAATCAAGTTTCGAAAATAAAAGTAAAAAGATCTTGCAGGAAGATGAAAAGCTCATAGGCTAGACCACAGGTGTCAAACTCAAGGTCCGAGGGCCGAATCTGCCCCCCCATGTGGCTCCTGAGAGCTTAGACACAGCTAGTGTGCAACTCATAGGCGGTGGCACAGCCCTACCAACTCACCTAACCACCCTCCAAAGGCCCTTTGAGGGCAACCACAATGCTGTTGTGGGCCACGGAATATATGAGTTTGACACCCCTGGGCTAGACGTCGTCTTCAATCCATTAAGTAGTGTCCAGCCGTTGAATGTTCTGTAGGCAATTTCTCGCCATGCTTCTCTGTTTTCCACAGCTTCTTTCTATTGCTTAATGTTCATTACCATGTCATTCTTGATGGTGCCCACCCAATGGGCCATTGGTCTCCCTTGTTTCCTATTACCATTAACCAAGTACCATTTACTTTTCTAGGGAATTTGTCCTCAACATATGACCAAAATAGATCAATTTCTGTCTGGTGATCTTGTCTTCCAGGGACAATCCTAGGTTTATAGCCTAGACTTCTAACGTATTGTACTCTCATATAGTATAATGTACCACCCATAGCTCCATGCAGTATGACTTTGATATTGTACTGCTCTATGGTCATACTCATCTCCAATGAAGTCATCAAAGTGAAAAGTGTGGTGCTGTACCAGAACTCTGGTGAACTGAGAAGATAAAGATAGGCAACAGTTAAGGTCTTGTGTGTGAATTGCGTCAGCTTTGAGATCATATCAAGCCATACATTTTGGGCTTTGATGTAAATTTTTAATGGACTCAGAATAAAAGGTCAAGATTTTAATTATTATCCTAATGGATTGGACGCTCGTGTTTTTTTCCCTATTTCTGAGGAGAAGATGAGCTACAGTATGGAGCAGGAAAAAACTTTGAGACTCTCGGTTCACATATTTTGATCAAAAGATGTTTAAGCTGCCCACGACTTTCAACGTGATCTCAAATCGGGCAGTCCTATCCTATCTTTACCTCTCAATCGAGCCAATCAGGCTTCTCGCTGGGTCAACCGACCTCCATTATTCAGAGAGAAAAAATAAAAAACACCCAACCTGCAAAGCTGCCCTTCTTATGACAGCCTGTGAGAGTGGGCCCTGCCAGTGGCACCCAGGTTTGCATAAGTTTTTTCAGAAATGTTTTTGTGTGCAGAAACATACGTTATACTTGGTGTACATTGATTTTAACCTAGATGGAAAGGAAGGGGTGCTTCCATTTTGTGTTTCTGTCCCCGCCCACTCTCACAGGCTGTCATAAGAAGGGCAGCTTTGCAGGTTGGGTGTTTTTTATTTTTTCTCTCTGAATAATGGAGATCGGTTGACCCAGCGGGAGGCCTGATTGGCTCGATTGAGAGGTAAAGATAGGATAGGACTGCCCGATTTGAGATCACGTTGAAAGTCGTGGGCAGCTTAAACATCTTTTGATCAAAATAGGTGAACCGAGAGTCTCAAAGTTTTTTCATGTATGATAGATAGCATAAATGCTTCTTTAGGGATTTCCACGTAGTGTATTGCACAGTATGGAGCAGGACACCAGTGGAATAAATTGTAGCACAAGTGGAATAAGTTCTACCGATCCATACTGTAAGTCATTCTTCTAAGTTCACCAGAGCTTTGCAACAATATCACACCTTCTACTTTGATGGCCTCATTGGTGATAAGTATGACCATACTGCCTGTACAGTACAACCTTGTAGTCAAAGTTAAGAAAAGAAAGGATTTGGTTTACGTTATACCTGACCTATAAAAACTATTCCATTGGTGAACTGATCCATACTATAAGTCATCTTCCCCAAAGTTCATTAGAGCTCTGCTACAACAACACGCCTTCTACTTTGATGGCTTCGTTGGTGATGAGTGTGACCATAGCGTCTATAAAATACAACCTTGTAGTCAAAGTTAAGAAAAGAAAGGATTTGGTGTATGTTATACCTGACCTAAAAAAAACTATTCCATTAGTGCACTGATCCATACTCTAAGTCATCTTCTCCCAAGTTCACTAGAGCTCTGCTACAACACCACACCTTCTACTTTGATGGCCTCACTGGTGATGAGTATGATCATAGAATCTATTAAAAAAAACACTCCACAGTCAAAGTTAAGAAAACAAAGGATTTGGTTTAAGTTATACCTGACCTCAAAAATGAGGGGATCAAGAGTCCAGACACCCTGTGGATGGAGAAAACACTGGAGGAAGTGTACCACTCCAATATATGTTTGGCTTCCACTTCATCGTAGAGTTAAATAGTTCAGTTGAAAAAGTCATATGTCCTTCACGTTCACCAAAGGGAGGGGAGATGATGTGGATGAAGGGAGGGTTTTCTTACACATGAATACACAGTAATGCAATGTTATTTTATAGCCCCTTAAAAGATCCCTTGGGTTTTATGTCATCTCAAACAATCTTTAATTTTGAAATTTCTCAAGATGTTTGAGAATAAAACACCAAACCCACCAAGGCTAATACTGTAGATAAATCATATAAGCTCTGAGGTGATGATGGGTCCAGCTGATTTTTTTTCTCTCTTTAACTGATTTTTTCTATATTTATCACCGTGTTTACAGTTCTGAGGTTAACACCTTCTTCAGTCTCTGGTTACTTCTGCAAACAGGATGTTGTGTTTGTGTCCAGCGTTTCCATAGTCCCAGCCACAGTTAGATAGATATAAAACTTAAAGACGAACTTCAAAAAATATTCTTTCGGTGTCAGAGCTCCAAAGGCCCAGGTGCAATATTTCTATTTAGATGCCAATGCAGAAAAGGAATTACAAAGATCTAGTTTTTCTGATATTTTTGTTTTTCTGATGTACCCTACGTATCCTTTTCCGGTGAAGTGGAGTTATTTGGAGTCATTAGTCAGGACCATTGGTATGTGTTAGATGAGTAATGCAGTCAAAAACATATGTGTTCTTAAAGGGGTTGTCCACCTAGTTTTATTTAAAAAAAAAAAACTGCTGCTGCTGTAAAATGACAAAAAACATCTCACCTTTTGTAGCCAACACTGTTCCAGAGATGCGGCTGGGTCTTCTGTTGACTTTCTGGTCCTGGCAGTCCAAACATCACCACTATAGCCGCTGATTGGCTGCAGTGGTCACATGGTATCGGCTGCCATCACTGATTGGAAGTGACCAGCTCTGTCACGTGACCACTGCAGCACATAAAAACCATGTATAGTAATGTACAGCAGCTGCAGCTTGGGCTAGCAGAATTAACTCCACCAGTTGCCCCCAGAATGAACTCCACCAGTGTGTCCTAGGCATCCCTGTCCGAAACTGCCCACAACTCCTCTGGAAACCAAATGTGAAGCCATAGCGTGAGAAATCTGAGGTTAACTAACACCTAAATTGCCCTATAAACCATCTCCCTAGAGCATGATTAGGAGTAGCGATAGGGTTAAAGAGAAAAAATTTGGGTTTGAGATGTCTAACAATTTTGGTCCAACCAGTGTTAAATCAAACAGGGCCCTATTCGAGCTACAGAAATTCATTTTAGGGCCACTTGATCATCTTTAAGAAAGCACAATGAAAAGAATTACACGTGGTGTTCTATATACTTGTATTATTCTCCTGCATTGGTCCTGAGAATATCCCTGATGGTAAGACGGACTGTTGGGGAACGAAGCTTTTGTCACTTTGGCTGCTAGATTTGTTTCTGTTCTAGTCCTGTCTGGTTTCTACTTTGACTTCATAGACACTATGGTCAAACTCATCACCAATGAAGCCACCAAAGCCAGTGTGATGTTGTACCAGAGCTCCAGTAAGATGAGGAGAAGATGTAGCTGTAGAACCTGTTACACCAGGATACGTATCCTGGTGTACCAGCTTCTACAGGAAATCTCATTTGTTAGATGTTCTTAAGTGCCCAAGCCAATTCCTTCTTCTAGAAGACCATGGACAACATGAAATATAGACCTGATATTTCAGTAAATACAGGATGTGAGGTCTCAAGAGTAGACACCTACTATAGATAAGCAAGTCCAAAATCGTTGTAGTTTTCCAAATATTCACCTAGAGGGAAAAAGAGGTTGGGCCATGATGAAAGAGTAGAGTAGCAAGTAGAGTGTTAACTACAAGGAAATAGTGGTTTAAGAAGTAAGTACATAGTGTGGTGTGTCATCCTATCATAGGTTGACAGGAGAAAAAAGTGGAACTAGTATTGTGCAGTGTCAAATTGAAATTCAACTTAAATGTAGTTGATTTGGATGAACCTGAATTGAATTTTTGGGAAAAAAAACCCAAAAAAAAGATTTTAACCCCAAGTTGATTTAAGAAATAAAGTATAAAATAAATTAGAGTTAGAGTTGGGGTTATTTAGGTTTTTTTCAAGTTAATTTACCCTTCTGTTGGATCTGGGCCGTAGCATTTCGGGTGGGATGTCAATTCTGGTCCAAAGTCATCCAGTTACCTTACATAAGGGTGTGTTGACCAAAAAGTGACACCACAGTTCGGGTTATCCCCCTTTATGGTAACCGACTTTATGACCAAAAGGAGTGCCCGGAACGTAAGTTAACCCGTAAAAAACCCCAACAATAACTTAGGGTTGGGGTAAGATTAAGAAAAAAGGTTAGTTTAGAAAAAAAAAAAATTTGGTTTTTGGGGTGTACAGACCCCAAAATTTTTAAAAATTTCCCGGGGCACCAGTGTTGGCCAAACAGGGGGCAACCCTATTTCAGATTACCACCCCAAAAAACCCTGGAAAGGTATGGTGCAGTTTTAAAAAGAAAGCAGTCTGTTTTTCTAACCCTAGCGATTTTTTTGTCTTACACTACTGCCACATGTTTTTGTCACAATGTTGTCACCAAAAAAACACAGTAAAAAATTTATTGGAAAACTTTATTTAAAAATGTCATGACGTGACACTCAATAACATACACAAATTCGCTATACCCCCATATAAATGAAAAGGTAAATAAATTATTTTTCTAATTCTGAATGGTGGGAAAAAAAAAAACAACAAACAAAAAAAAAAATAAAAAATTTTGAAACCCCCGAAATTTAATGGCCAAAAAAATTTTAAAAAAAAAGCTTTTCCCAAAATTTTTCTGCATCATTTTAAAGGGTAAGTGGCTTCAGCTCTGTTTTTTACTGTTAATTTTTAAATTTAAGGAAACAACCTTGAAAACAAATTTTTGGGTTTTTTTTACTTTTAACTTTTTTTAACAACATGGAAAAGTAAAATTTCACAAAGTAAAAAAGGTTTCTTTGGAAAAAAAAAAAATATTAATAATGTTTTTTCCAACCCTTAAAATTTTATTTCGGTTACCCCCTAGAGTCATGTAAACCCTTTTACTAGTGACTAACTCAAGAGTTTATTTTCGTGTGGTGGTAAAATGGGCTTTTTTAGTCCCCTTAAAACTTTTTTCCATGGGGTCTAATATTGGGGCTGGATGTGGGGTTTTAAAAATTTTTTTTTTGGGGTTTTTGGAGTTGGGGTTTTTAAAAATATATCGAAATTGTTTGTTTCCTGCCAAAAATTTTTATAATAAAAAAAAACAAAAAATTTAAATGGACCAAAAAAATTTTAAGGACGTTTAAAGAACCCTTTGGTGTGTATTTAAAACCCCCAGGGGCCCCCCGCTTTTATAACTTTTCATATCATTTAAAA
Organism: Phyllomedusa bahiana; assembly: GCA_025379985.1. Taxonomy (NCBI): domain Eukaryota; kingdom Metazoa; phylum Chordata; class Amphibia; order Anura; family Hylidae; genus Phyllomedusa; species Phyllomedusa bahiana. Next base: position 14,082 of record JAODAL010050435.1, read on the forward strand.
ACCTTTAAACTTGGGGGTTTAAAAGAAAAAAAATTTTTACTATGAAGTATTTGCTACGGGTTTTTTAAAGTCCATCTTTAAATTGCTCTATAACTTGATTTATGGTAGATTGTAACCCCCTTATTTAATAACATAACTTGAAAGCCCCCAAAATGGATATACTTAAAAAGAAAATCTTGGGACTTTGTAATCCTTCAGCACCAGGAAAAGGAAAAAAACCCCAGGGAGGAAACCTTAGGGAAAAAAAGGCTGAAGAAATGCCCCCCCCTTGGGGTTTTAAGGGCTATGTTTTAAAAATCATTTTCGGTAGTGTAATAGAAATTTTCAATAGTACAGTTCTGGAACAAATATAAAAAAAAACCAATAGCCCGTAACATTTTATAAACCTTTTTGATATGCCATGACAAACACAGAAGGGGAAATGCCCAATGCTACTTTTGGAAAGGGAAACATGAGAGGAAGTTGCATCACTTTATAAACCCCACTATTAAGCAGGGGTGGAAGAACATCAAACACTTTTTCTTATTAAAAGGAAAAAAAATTTGTAACAAGAAGGTTGATTTCATTTTTAATTTAAATTAGAACGGGGCAAATTTCTTATTGCTAGCCGTACCATTATACGTTTTGTTTTTGGCATTTACAAATATAAAATTTGGGGATACTGTATTTTGGGGCAAGCACAAAAAAAAAGGGCCGGGGTATCGGGACCTTTTTTTTTCCAATTTCAAAATTGATGACAGGGGGTTGTGCCATAGACCACCCCTTTTCATCCCCTTTTAAAAAAAAAAGCTATGTCCCCCCCCCCAGTAATAAATAAAGGAATCTAGATAATTATAAGAGTATTAAAACACAAGGAGAAATTAGAGCCCTTAATTACCCAAAGGGCCCATAAAGGGCCCAAAATATTTGGGGCCCAATAATACATTTTAAAAATGAATAATTAAAAAAAAAATACTAAAAAAAATTTTTATTAATTATAATAAATAAATAAATACATAAATAAGAAAATACAAAAATTGCCTCCTTTAAAAAGCCACATTTTTAAAGGGATTTAAGGTTTCTACGGGGCTTCACCATTTTTAAAAAATTTTAAAAGGAATAAAATTATAGCTTCACTAATCAAATATAAATCCAAAGAATATTTAGGTTGCTTGATTGCTACGGCCCAAAAAGTAAAGGGAAAAAGGGAAGAGAACATCTGTCAAGTAAACTAAATTTTTGGTTTGAAAATCTCTGTTTTTTTTTAAATGATTAGTGGTTAGAACTTTGTCTTGTTCCACTAGGTTCTTCGGTTCAAGGCATCAAACTTCCCTTCCCGGTTCCATGAAAAAAAACATATTTTAGATCCAATTGTGTCCACTAAGAAGGGTTCCCCAGGTATGGAGAGGGAAAAAAGATTTGTAAATTACGGGATTTGAAAGGTAAAATTTCCCAAAGTGGGATAAGTCTTTTTTTCAATGTATGAAATCAAAAATGATAAGATCTGTACATCTATGGCTTTTAAAAATTTAAATCTTTGGGGTCTTTGCACTTTTCCGGGAAAGCAACTTAAAGAAAGAAAAGGGTTTAAAATTTGGAAAGTATCGGGGGAGAAAAAGGTTTCCCACTGAGACAATAACACCGGTGGAGCCCCAAAGACCACTTTGCCGCATGAGAAGACACTAGTTTATGGATTGGATATGGCAGGTGGGTGTAAGATCTTGACCACAGAAAATTGTGGGGTCATTTGTGATACTCCAATTTCATTTTAACGCAAGCTCTCGTGTAAAAATATGTAATGGCAAGACTTTTGATTCCTAAGAAGTAGGTGACCAAAAACTCACATATTTGTTGTCGATACTTTTTACTCTTGGACAAAATGGTATCTTATTCGATCCTATATGGTCTTACCAAACTTTTTCATAATGTCAGTTTTCATGGTCAAAATAAAAACTAAATTGACTATAAAATAACTTCTCTTCGTGGTCCAAAGCCAAGGTAAACTTTTAAACTCTTCATATTGATCATATTGATGTTTTATGATGCAAAATACAAATCCTTCATGATTCACCCCAGGAATGATGTAGTAATCTTGGATTTTTTTCATTTTCCACTGCAAAAAAAATATGACAACTGGTTACCTCATGTAACAAGATAGTCATCTACTAACTAGAGATTATAATGTGTTATGGACACATGTATGAAAGTCTAGAAAAATAAAACTTCAAAGAGTTATCTCATAAAGGCAATTCCAATACTTTTGTCCTATATATGTCCTACTAGGGCATATGGCCATTAAGGCTCAGACTGGCCAACAGGAGAGTAGGGGAAACTTCCGGTGGCTCCTGGGCACGGTGGGTCCTTTTCAGGAAGAAAAGTGATGAAAAAATGGTGGGCCACAAGGATCATTAGTGGACCTTAAAAAATGAACTCCACTGGTGGGCCTTAGGCAGCCCAATCTGACACTGGAGACATGGGATACAGGACAGGGGCCTAGTGGTTCCCTTTATACAAAACAGGTTCAGGAACAGGAGAAGGCTGTTTAGGCTGAGTTCTCATCTGTGTTTGAGTCTTCATCTCAGATTCTCTCACATTTATATAAAAAAAATATCATGACATGAAATGCTGTATTTTCCAGTAAGATGCCAGACACCATGACAAAACTTGACAGACCCTATAATAAGTGAACAGGGTCCATTGAGCGCCATGATGTCCATCATGTGATGGATTCTGGTCAAATGGAATACAGAACACAGATGTCTACAGGGTCTAACTCCCATAACTTACCACTTATGTCTTAAAGAGTCATCTGATTTCCTTTTCCTCTCCATTTAAAGTAGGATGCCTTGAAGACTTCTTCTGACAACTTCACAACTTTCTATCCAAGTATCTTTAGCCCCCATCCTTCTGCAGTGATTTCCACCCTCTCTAGATGAAATCAAAGATTCAGACTCCAGACCAGATCCCTAAATTCAGACCCCAGAGCAGGCCTCTAAACAAACTAATACCCCCCCGTGGACCCCATTTAAATTTTTACAGTCCCCCGGGCAAAATTTTTAAAACCTAAATAAAAACCAAAATTTATTAACACCTTCTGCTGGAATAGAGACAATCTAAGGATTGTAATTAATATAGGCATCAGGTGTCATCACATGCCATGTTTTTTTTAAATTTTATTTTAACATGTAAATATTTACAAACAGGTATAAATCTATACAATATAAAAAATTAAATAATGTGGGGGTAAATTTCGTTGTTTTCATCTTTGGCTACACCCCACACCCAGAGTATTCAAACTTTGCTTAGCTTTTATTGAAGAAAAGGCATCGACTCCGCAGCTTGATTGCTGGTGTCAATGGCGTTGAGCTCCCTGTAAAGAGAAACACATAGTAAACTAGTACTACTGATTAAAATACTAAAGACTTCAAACACTTGAAAGTAATAAAACCTATATTGTAACCAGAGACGGCAACCAATACCGAGTAATGATAATCAATGAGAAAAATGGGAGGAAAAATAGAAATTTTGTGTGTGCCCGAAGACTCCCACATAAAATCCCAAAAAGGGGTTTTCTATGCTGAAACTTCCTTCCCCCCCGTACAATGGGGAAGAGCAGCTCTGCAGAACAAACTGATTTCCCTAAAAAAATTAAAAAGTCTAAGGCAATTTTCATCGACGGACCCAAAAACAATAAAAGGGGCCCCCCCCGGGGGCCCCCATTTCTTAGGAAAAAATCCTCATTTTTACCTCTGCAATAATTCCAAAAGAACCTCACCCTAGAAAACCAAAATAAATGGTGAAAAATGTTAAATTATTACTAATATAGTATATCTAATCCACATTGGATCCATCCCCTGAAAGAGAAAAATCCCAAAAGATCTTAACTAAATAAGATAAAAGTTTAACTCTGGTGGCCCAATAAGATCAATTTTATTAGTAGAGTGGGGGCCTGGTGCCTACATACTAGATTGCAATGTAGATAAGGGGTGCCCAAATAGTTATTCATGATTAAGATTGGAGGTGGTCAAATTATATGTCAAAATATAGTCCAGCTCACTTCAGAGTTTGGATCAGTAGATCTTCATGTGATGCCACCAGGTTGTTTTCCTGTTTCGACATAGAAGAGGAAAAACTGCCTCATCATAAGGTTGAGACCTTACGATGAGGCAGTTTTTTCCCCTTCATGTTAAACTGCACGAAAACAACCTATAAAAATCCTATAAATAAGGTTACTTAAACAATAGGACTATAGACATGATTACAACCCATGAAATCTTTTCTAGGGAAATCAAATGGGACATATTTCTCAACCAGTTGTTGTAGTTTTCTCCCTTTTTTGTGAAAACCCCCTGAAAAATTTGGACAGAAAATGGGGGAAGGGGGGGGGAACAGCATGGTCTTTTTATTAAAGGGACACTTCCCTCAGAAAGAAGAAATTTTTTTTTAAAACCAAAATTCCTGGAAAACTTTTTTTTTTTTTGAATTTTTGGCAGTTATTTTTTTTATTTCGGCCGTTTTATACAATTGAAAATTACATTTAAAATATTGTCCTTCTTTAGCTGCTGGATATCCATAAAATTGTCGCATATTGCCTGTCAATATGTAAAAAAAAAAATTTGGGGGGGGAAAGGGATTGTCCCTTTGAAAAGTAGGAACCCGTGGAGCCAAAAGAAAATTTTTGCAGGGTTTATGAGCTGTTTTTAAAGGTTTTTGGGAAATCGCTGCCTAAAACCTAAAAAAAAACAAGTTCCCATACTAAAAAAGGTTGGCCACTTTTTTTTGGATAACAGAACAGAAAATATATTATAAACAATATCTATAAAAAATTTAACCCTTTCCCCAAAATTTCTTCCTTTCTAGGGGCGGGAACCCGTGCAAGTTGCTTTTTAGGTTTAAAACCCCGAATAATCATGGGATTTTTAGGGAAAAGAAAAAGAAAAAAGATAAAAAAATTTTTTCCTTCCAAAACCAAAAAAACACATCTTCAGGGAAAAAGGGTAAAAAAATTTGAATATTAAATTGTTGAACATTTGTTGGAGGAATCAGGATGGGTTTTGATGGCTTGGCTTGTTGAACATTTGTTGGATAATTCAGAAAAGCGATTTTTTGGGGAGATTTTTTCCCGGGAAATTTTTGGGGTTTGGGGGGTTTAAGATGGTTTTCCCAAAAACCAAAAGGGCTGAATTTTAAACTTGGGGGTTTTTTTATGGGGGTTTTGAAAAATTTTAGAAAGCTAAAAAAAAATTTTAAAAAATAACCCCCTGTTTTTTGCAACCTTATTTGAGATTTTGCCCCTTTTACCACCCAAATAAAAAAATCAAGGGAAAAATTAAGGGAAAGAATAAATTTTCATCTCAACAATTCCACTGTGGCATTGATCAAGAGAGACATTTTAATTGGTTATCCACTAAAAACCAACCCCCGTCCAAAATTTTTAAAGTAGGAAATGTTGGGGCATTAACCCCCCCCCCCCCCCCCCAAGGGCTAAAGGGCTAATTTTTAATTTAGGCCTGCACCAGTTTTCTGGGGTCTTTGAGGGCCCAAAAAAAATGTTGGGAAATGTACAAATCCAAACTTTTTGGGGCCAATTTAAAAACCTTTGTAATGAACCCCAAAACACCTTTTTTTTTTTCCAAAAATTTCATAGAAGTAGACACATTTATGATTTTTTTGGGGCACCAATTTTAGGTGGGAAAAATTAGAACAGCCAAAAAACGAAGGGGAAAAGTGGTGCCTGAGCCAGACCCTTGGGGGGATTGGGTTACACTGCCCTGTATGTATAAACCCGCAGAAGGCACCAGACCAGGGGAAAGGTGGTGCCCCGAGCCAGAATTGTGGGATTGGTTTCTACACTGCCCTGTAAAAATTTTGACCCTTTCAGAAGAACAGACCCGGGGAAAGGTGGTGCCTGAGCCATACTTTTTGGTATTGGCTCTACACTGCCCTGGGAGTGCCCCCTGCAGAAGAACCCGCCCAAAACGAGGGGGAAAAGGTGCCGAGCCAGACTTGTGGTATTGGCTCTACACGGGCCCCCTAAAGTATGGAAACCCGCAGAAGAAAAAAGACCCCGGGTAAAGGTGGGTTTCCTGACCAGACTTGTGGATTTGGGTTTCTACACTGCCGTATGTTTAAACCTTTCAGAAGAAAAAGCCAGACCAGGGTAAAGGGGGTGCCTGAGCCAACTTGTGGGATTGGCAAATCACTGCCCTGTAAAGTATGACCTGCAGAAAAACAGGGCCCCGGGGGAAAAAGGGGTGCCCCGAGGGCCCGACTTGTGGTATTGCTCTACACTGCCCGTATGTATACCTGCCCCGAAGGACAGCCAGGGCCAGGGAAAAAGGTTTGGTGCCTGAGCCAGACTTGTGGTTTTTGGTTCTACACTGCCCTGTCTTTTTGACCTGCAGAAGAACAGACCAGGGTAAAGGTGGTTTCCTGGCCCAAAAATTTTGGTTTTTGGCTTTTTAAAACTGCCCTGTATTATGACCTGGGAGAAGAACAGCCAACCAGGGTTTAAAAATGTGGCCCCGAGCCAAGATTTTGGGGATTGGGGTTTAAAACTGCCCTGTATGATGAACCCGGGAGAAGAACAGCCAGCCCGGGGGAAAGGTGGGTGCCCGAGCCAACTTTGTGGTATGGCTCTACACTGCCCGTATTTTTGACCTGCAGAAGAACAGCCAGGGGCCAAGGGGAAAAAGGTTTTTTTGGCCCGAGCCCCGACCTGTGGACTGGTACTACACTGCCCGAAAGTAAAGGGCCTGCAGAAAAACAGCCGACCAAGGGGAAAAGGGGGTGTTGAGCCAGACTTGTGGTATTTGGAAATACACTGCCCGTATGTATGACCTTTCAGAAAAACAGACCAGGTAAAGGTGGTGCCTGAGCCAGATTGGGGGTATTTTGCTCCTTTCAATGCCCTGTATGTTGACCGCAGAAGAACCCGGCCAAGGGCCAGGGTAAGGGGGTTTCCCGAGCCAGGCTTGTGGATTTTAAATCTACACTGCCCTGTATGTATGAGCTGCAGAAGAACAGCCAACCAGGTAAAGGGGGTTTCCCCGACCAGACTTTTTTGGGATTGGTCTACAAATTTTCCCCTTTTAGGGAAAGACCTGCAGGAAAAAACAGACCCCGGGGAAAGGGCTGCCCCCGAGCCAGACCCTTTTGGTATTGGCCTACCTGCCCTGTAAGGGAAAGACCCGCAGAGAACAGCCAGGGCCAGGGGGAAAGGTGGGGGGGGCCCGAGCCAGGCTTGGGTAAATTTCTCTACACTGCCCCGTTTGTATGAGCTGCAGAAAAAACAGCCAAAACCCAGGGTAAAATGTGTGCCTGAGCCAAACCCTTTTTGTGGGGATTGGCCCCTACATTGCTTGTATTATAGGGAGAAGGGAAAAGCCAGGGTTAAAAAGGGGGTGCCTGAGGGCCCGGGCTTGTGGTATTTTTGGGTCTACACTGCCCCCGTATGTTTGACCTGCCCGAAAAACAGGTTCCCAGATTATTGCGCGTTTTTACACCCCGCCTTAAAGCTATTTTTGAAATGGCCTGTCAAACCCCCAGCCCTTCATACATGTCACCCCAAAATTGAGGCATCGTAGCAATAGTAGTTTTACTATCAAGGGTTTTTTTTTTTTAAATTAAATACCAGCTACAGGTCCTGCTGAAGAGGGTGGGTCCATTTGTCCCCGCAAAAGGCTGTTTTCCATAAAAGGGTTTCCAAGTTTTAAAAATTTTTGGGAAAGCAATTTTTTTCCCCCTCTCTTTTGAGAGCAACTATACTGGATTGTCCATATGTCTGCCACTTTGCCCTATTTTACAATATGGGGTTAACGAAAGGAACACTAGAAGCAAAGCATCCAGCTTTTTGCTGGTGGTGTTCCCATCCAGTGTTGCTCCAGATTGCCATATGTATGTGAACCTATACCCTATGAAGTTGGACAACCCTTTTGGAAATTTAAAGGGGTTAAAGTTTGTGCTACAAAACCCAAAGGTCCCAAAACAAAAGAGCAAAGCATTTTTTAAACTTTTTTTTATATGATTGTCAGCCATTGTCCCTTAACTTCTCTAGAAATATTGATAAATTAGATATTTTGAGGACACAATAATCTATACTAAAAATTAAATGATCCTTCCCATGGCTTCCTGTAGCTATTGCCCTACCATCTGGTCATAACATTGTCCTACCTGTGTCTTCAAAGGGGTTTCTCAAAATTTTTTTTTTTTCCTATGTTTCCCTTTTTTCTTATGTTTCCCAAAAGCACAATTTTTTTTTTGGTCAACTTTTGGGAAAAAAACTCCCTTTGTTAAATTTTATAGATATCCTGCTTCTGGGATCCATATTGTTCCCTTCTGCCTGGTGCTTGAGGCTCAGGATGACCTGAAACGTCACATACCTTTTCCCGGCCCCTTTAATCAAACCCAAAGGGGTTTCCCAAACCCAAAAGCCTATAAAAAAGCTTTGGGGAAAAAGGAAACCCCAGCCAGGGTCCGGGAGTACAGGGGGGGCCAGAGTTGGGAGGCCGCTAACCCCCCCCCTGCAACTGAGGGGGCCCCCCAAGCCCATCTGCCACCTAGGGAATACCAGTATTGAAAAATTTCTCCCTGGTAACTGGGGAGCCCCCTTTAATTTTTTGGCCCCTAAGGGCCCCAAAAGCTTGAAGTTACGGGGCCCCTGACCTCAGGGTACAACCCCAAAACCCCCCCCCAAAAGTAGCTACGCAAGTGCAATATCAACACTCTATGGACTTTTGTCATTGGACAGAAGATACAATACAAACCCAGCTTCCACATTGGGGTTATTTTCTTTTGGACTCCCGACCCCTTTATCCAAGGGTTGGAAAATGGGAAAAGAGGACCATTGTACTTCTGAGACCCCAAAACTAAACTCCTTTTTTTTTCTGCAAGCTACAGTTGGGTTTTTTTTGTTCGAAAATCATTTCCCCATATCAATTTGGAGTCTTCCCCCGTTTCTTTTCATTCCCTTTTCTCTCCCCCCTTTTTCCCCCAAATTTTTTTTTAATTTTGTTTGACCAAAAAAACGTAATTTGGGAACCCACATGTATTGTGTGCCATGGATTTTGACCTCTTGGGAAATTGAGGGTACGCATCGGGCCCAACCCTTTTTCCCTTTAAGCCCCCGTTCTAGTGAAAATGCATAAACCCAAATTACCCTTTTCATTTTGTATAACCTTTTGCTACTCATTGGGTTCTTTAACTCCCTTGAAAAAATTTATAAATTAGATATTTTGAGGAGAAAATAATCTATACTATGAACTAAATGATCCTTCCCATGGTTCAGATATCTACTGCCCCATTAGCTTGCTCAGAACATTCTTACCCATCTCCTCTAAAAGATTTCTAAAATTTTCCTCATCCTCCTGGTTATTCTTATGTTCCATCAGCGCATTTTCATTTTGGTTTGTTTGCATTCCTTCCTCCTTCTTATCTGTGAATAACACGAGATTGTTAGAATCCATAGATGTATAAAATATAAGATAAAATGCTATGAAGATTATGTTTGTGGTATTTCCCTGACCACTTTCTATTTTTTTTCTTTCCCCTGATTAAAAAATTTGGGCTGCCACCCGCAGTTTTGTGAAATATTGTGCCTAGAAGATACCACCCGTAATTTTTTACTTTAGTTACAAGAATGGATAAATGATTATAGCTAATGTGTCAAAGTGGTGAGATCTATACAAATTACATTTTTCAGTGTATGAAGGTATCATTCAGTACTAAGGTTAGAACTAGTGGGGATTCTATTCATGGGAGACCCAAGATTCAGTGGTCAAGTTGACCTCCAAAAGACATAGTATTGGTGGACTAGTCATAGGTCTTGTAGGTCTTTAAGAAGCCATTTTGTACCTTTCATATAATCTCAAAACAAGTTGTATGTAACCAAGTTCATTGTCCTTTTGAGATCAACCACCAACATGTGATAGGGATCAGAGCCATCTTAACTATTGGGCACATTTGGCAGCTGCCCGGGGGCCACATGAGCACAGGGACTGGATAGCCAAGCACAGCTATTCTTATTTTCAGGGCATGAGGCCCCATCATAAAATCTTTGTACTGGGCTCACCAATTTGTTAAAATGGCTTGCCCGTTGATCTGTTCCCACGGCTTTAAGGACAGAGTTGATTTATCACTATTTAGCTGTCTAATGTGTCGAAGTGAATTGTCCTGTAATGAATTGATAGACGGCTCATTATTCTCGTGTAAGCATACATGTACCTTGTCCAGTTGCACATAAGTATATCTTCCAACATCTCCACAGGATTGCCACAATCACCACTGCCATGATGCATAAGATTATCATGGGCTTACGGCTACGTTGATTTGTCTTTTCTGTAACACGCAAAACCAGACATCAGAATTCAAGAGCTCCATTATTTTGACAATGGATCCTGCCACAGCTATTAGGTCATTTTAGTATTATTATGTCATTTTAGAAGTATTAAATCAAACTTCAGGTTTTAGGTAAACCTTCTTACATAAAAATATATCCGAACATGATTTTATATAGAAGGGGTGATTACATGTACCCACTTTTGACCACATTTTCCCCCCTAACATTTCTGCAATGTTTGAACAAGGAGCTTATGTATAATTGGTGCAGGATCTGGTGCCTTAGGGAGCTCCACAGGCTTCTCTGCCACATGATAAGATACCAGCATTATAAATGAGACATTTTAAGTGGGGAGCCCAGTATATGCCTAGAAAAGGGGCTAATCATTACCCAAAAACAAACTCCAGCCACAGTTCCCTTACACAGGTCAGCCCAAAGTCCATACATGACGCATCATCCCCCTTTTTCGCTATTTTTTGTGTATCAAACAACCCCTTAATGGGCATCATAACCCCCTAGGTACTCCAAACACAATGGCACATAAAAGTGCAAACCACAGTGTCACATAAATCAGCCAGCCACGGAATTGCATAAACTACTTATCATTGGGCCCCCAAAACACCAGTGCCTGAGCTCCAATATACTGCAATCCACCAAGCCCCTATGCAATGCCAGTGCAAGAGCCTCCATATACTGCAATCCACAGAACTCTCATACACTGCAATCCACAGAGTCCCTATCTACTGCCAGCTCCAGTGCTCCCTTATACTGCAAGTCATAGAGCCCCTATGTACCACCAGCTCCAGAACTTCCATATAGTACAATCTACAGAGCCGAAATACACCGCCAGCTCTAGAGCCTCCATACACTACAATCCACACAGTCCCAATACACCGCCAGCTCCAGAGCCTCCATACACTACAATCCACAGAGCCCGAATACACTGCCAGCTTCAGAGCCTCCATACACTACTACAATCCACAGAGCCCCAATACAAAGCCAGCTCCAGAGCCTCCATACACTATAATCAACAGAACCCCCAAAGCATTACTACTCCCGACTCCCAAACTGTCACCCATCGTCTTCCTTATAACATTGTCTTACTTGTCTCTTGCATAGGAGTCACCACGTCTTCAGTTGGCTTTGTTTGCACTTCTTCTTTCTGGACACCTGTGAATAACACTAGATTCTCATAATCCATAGATGTAAGAAAAAAAATTCAGCAACCATTTTCTAAAGATTGTTTTGGTACTTGTTGACTATTTTGCATTCCTGTATGGTACTTATGCCATAGAGGAAAAATTCTTTCATTAGTTGCATCTGACCTCAAATTATAACTAACTGAAAACTCGTGCAAAGTGAGATTAAAATTCGTCTCGCCAACGATTTATCATTCAAGAGCGTAAAATCGATGATGTAGGTTCCAGGATCATCTCTAGTGAGATTTCTAATACACAAACTTGTTCCATTACCGTCCAGCTTATATCTGTTGCCTTGATTTTCAACCAAAACGCCATATTTAATCTTGGCAACCAGTATTTTTATTCCATTGATTTCACGTATCAAGATCAGATCTTTCACTTCCTTTAGGTTTATAGACGGTGTCAAGTTTGTTGTTGAATGCAAATTCCCAAGCACAGGGTAAAGAGGTTCTACAATGGAACACATAAAACAGGTCTTTTTTCATTATACATTTTTAACCCCCAATGATGCGGGAAATATTTTCATTTTTGTTCCTCTGCTTTGAGACAGCAATAGCGTTCCCTTTTTTCTTTGGGTTTTGGCAAATATGTTTTAATTATCACCAGAGGAATTGTAGGTTTCTTAGGTAGCAGTTTTGAGGCTGCCACATTGGAGACATATGCCTCCTTTATCATCTATATAGACATTGCTGAAGGGTGTGTTGCTTCATGGTAGCTCAACATAGAAATGTCCTATATAGTTACAGTCCTCAGGAAGGGATGCGTAGGGCCCAAATTTCCCTACACCATAAAAAGGACAGGATAGCGCCTACAGAGTTTTTTCTAAAATTTACAGTGTATAGTGTGGCGATGTTGTCCTATCTAGTCCTCCCAAGAGTTCAAAGGAGCCGTTTTTTAATAAATTTTCCTTGATATTGGAGAGACTCTGCTTACCATGTCTCAATCTGCACAGTAAAGGTATATTCACACAACGTATTTGCGGGGCGTAATTTGGCGTGCTGCAATCGCCCGAACAAACCCTAAAAAATGAGGAGTAAACTAGAATTGATGCTTTCTGACTAGTATCTAAATAGTGTTGTTTTAATCTATTTATTGTTAGAGTAAAACTTACAATACGTTTTTCAAAAAACATAACATCTGCCTGACCCAAACTAAATACCAATCACTTTTCACTAGTATGAAGACGCCTACTTTTCATTTTACTCAAAATGTTTTCAAGGTATGATAAGTATGATGGATGCACACCATCTGAGCCAAGGCACAGGCCAATTTGATGAGTTTCTTCAACCCATTTTATGTTCCTGGGAGCTGACCCCACCTCTATACATATAAGATGCAAAGCCAAACCAAATGTCGATGGCAACTGACAGATAATATCCAGCAACTCTTTTATCTTTATGGGAAACCTAGGTGCTGCTTTAGCAATATCATTAACCCCTGAACGACCACCCACCGACTTTTGACGTCAGACAATGGAGGTCTTCTGTCTGCAGCAACAGTAAAAGATGTCGCTGCAGACAGACAGGGTTTGCGGTTCCCAGCTGTAGTTAACAGCTCCGTTTCTAGAGAAGCCTGACATTTAACCCTTTGATTGCCATGTTCCTTGACCATGGCATTATCAAATGGGATTCCCAGTGCCCCTTGAACCTGGAAAAATAACTATACAGCCCCTGGGACAAAGAGTGGCCCAGGTTGTCTGTGTAGCAAGCCATTTTCAGGTCCTGTGTGTTGCCCTGACTGCAGCCTGTGAAATTTACAGATTTTAATGTAATGCATTGCAATGATTACATACCCGGATTAAACAGGAGT
>JAODAL010050436.1:0-27406 GCA_025379985.1 Phyllomedusa bahiana
CCCCCCCTTTTTTCTTTTTAAAAGGGATTTCCTATTGGCCCATGATCATGCCAAAAAGGGTACCCCAGTTTTTGATTTTCGGGTTCGCCCCCGGGGCCCTTTTTTGGACAAAACCCCGGGGTTTTTAAACAAATGTTTACATTTGTGTTCACTATTAAACCCAGGGTTTTTCTCCCTGCTATCCTAATTGATTCCGGGCCCCGACGCCTAGGCCGGGAATTTTCCACACCCCAAAGGGTTAACCTGGCTCCTTGATCCGGTGTTTTGCCCACTCAAACCTTTTCCTACCCTGGTTTTCTGCTTTCTTCCTCCTATTCCCTTTGTCCCTTGGTTTCTTTCGGGAAAGGGTTTTTTTAAAGGGGCTCTTCTGTCCCTCTCTTTGCTGTTTATACGGGTCCTTTCCTTTTCTGTTGCTTACCTACTCTATTCTGTCCCCTCCCTTGTTACCGAAACTCTGTTTGGGTTTCACTTTTATTCTTCTCCCTTCTGACTTTGTACTGCGTTCCCCGTTAGTTACCGATTGGTTTGCTTGACGTTCCCATATTGTGTTGTATTGTTTTTCTGCGTCTTGTGTCTTCCACCTATTCAGTATAGTCCCAAGTCTTCGGGTTTGGGGCCGACCTATTAAGGAGGGGGCACCCCAAAAGGCGGGGACAGGGGGGGATCATGCCCAGGTGCCTCACGCTGCCCTTTTGCCCTTTTCCGTGCGCCCCTGACGGATCCCTTACATTATAACCACCCCTTTACCCATTCAGCTCTCCCGGCGTTTTCAAAATGAGTAGGGGGCCCCTGCCCGCATTTAAATCGCTTGGACGAGTTTGGCAACCCCAGCTTCAGGGGAAATGGGGGGTTTAAATTATCAAGTCTCGCACGCGGATACCAAAATTTAACCCCGGGGCCCCGGGACTTGCCCCCCGTCTGGGGTCCCTACCTCCCCCTGTTTTTGTGGATCCTACATACGTCATAAAGTCTAAGATGTTTCCCTTTCCCTAAACCTTTGATGGAAATCCTGACGGGGTTTTCCCAAACCCCTTTGGGGAAAATCATGTAATTTTTTTTTTTTTCGTTTTCAACTATTTTCCCACTAAAGGCTGAGAAAGAAAGGCGTTGTTGTGTCTCTCCTCCGGGGCCCCCACCTCGGGAAATTGGGCTTTACTAACCCTCTGAACCCCGGGATGGAAAACAGTGGACAGATTTTTTTTTTGGTTTTAAAGGGACAGGTTTATGATAACCCCAACCGTGTGGCATGGGGGAGACTCTTTTTGCTATCAAAAAAATTCAGCGGGGGCCCGCCCCCGGGGCCCTAAAAATTACTACTTTTTTCCGAGTTCCCCCCAATAGTGTACTTGATTTGGGTGGTCAAAACCAAAACCTCTGAAGACCCTTTTTCAAAAAGGGACTGTCTGATCCCGGGTAAGGGATGCTAGGGCGGGCCCAACCCAAATCCCGAGACCCTAAAGTGACTTTTTTGACCCCAAAGCTGTAAACTATTAAACAGAAAAAAAAAGGGGGAAGAGACGCGGGGGAAAAAAAAAGGGGGTTTGAACCCCGCAGCAGCTCAAGTCGGGCTTTCCTGTAAAACCTGCTTCTTCCTTCTTTAAAGGGGGTTCTTCTTTTCCCATCCCCCCTTTTCCATTCCTTTCTGGAAAGAACCCAGGGTGTTGGGTCTTATCCCTGCTGCCCCCAAAAAGGGGGAGCCCACCCTTTTGGAGAACCCCTTTGGGTCCCCTTTAAATTTGCGGGAAGCCTGACCATTTCCTGAGAAACTTCCAAATTTTGGGGCCCTTTTTTTAACTTCCCACCCCCAAAAAAAAACACCGAACCTTTTGCCAATGTCCGGGAAAGGGTTTAAACTCAACCCTACAGGTACCCCTCCTAACTCTGCTAACAAAGTTTTTTTTTCCCCGAAACCCTTTTAGTTTCTAGCTCCAAAACTTTTGTTTTGTCTTTCCCGTTTTGGGACTCGGGGGGCAGCGCTAATTTAAATCAGTATGGCTGTTTGCTAAAGCCGGGGTTTTTTGGAATTTGAACCTTTGTGTTCCCATTTTTTGTTTCAGGTGTAATTCTACCTCATTTAAACCGGGGAAAAGAATAAAAATTTTTGTACTGCGGGGTTTCACTTTGAATTTGAGAGTTCGCATCCCTTAAAAATTTTCCCTTTTTTTTTGTCTGGAGAAACTCTCTGCAGATAATATTCTTGGTTTGGCCCTGGCTCCGCCTCCAAAAACCGGGTTTTCCCAACGGGAGGACCATGAGTTGAACAAAAGGGGTGACTCATTGGGTTTTTCATTTTATGGTGGTCCCCTCCCTTGGTGTGTTTCTGTGATTAATGCCAGGATATGTCAGAAAAGTTTAAATTTTGAATTCAAATTTTGGGCTGTGAGGGGACCCCGCGGGTAATCGGTCCCCCCCCACACCTCCTTTATTGGCGCTAACAGACCTCATTCCTTGGGGCAAATCTCAACTTTTTTCCCCGCCCCCGGGAAAAAAGAAACAAAAGGGAAACAGTATATTGAAAGGGAAACCCGAAATTTTTCCCCCCCTTAACCGGGAAAGCATGTTGCAACCTTTATTTCTAAAACCCCGTGGGCTTTGGGCCCGGGCCCACTCCCGCAATTCTGCTTCTTTTGAACTTTTTCCCCTTTTTTTTGTGAGGATGATTTCCACCTCAAAGGTTTATTCTGCCCCTGCAGGTGATTTAAAAAAAAAAATAGAAAACGCCCCTTTTAAAACGACTGGGGCCCCCAGTCCCGGGGTAGGGGTATAAAAAAAAAAACTAAAAAAAGCCCCAAAAAAAAAATCCAAAAACCTAGTAAAAACCCGCCGAACCCAAACCCAAAATATGTCCGCCTCCCAAAGTCTCCCTCGCAAAAAATGCCCCCAAAACCTTTAAAAAAGGGAAAAAGTTCACCCCAGGGCCATTTTGCTAAAAAAAGAGGGTCTGTTGAGGGGCCCCGGGGGCCCCTTTATAAAGGGGGGGGGGTACTGTCCCTGATCATGGGCCCGAAAGTAACCCCAGCTTTTTAGTTCTGGTCGCCGGCCCGCGGGCCCCCCTTTCGACGTAAGCCGTGGTTTTTTTACCCTAATGTTTAAAATTTTTTGTTCACTAGTGTGAACTGGGGTTTTTTTTCCCTTTCATCCCCGTTGAAATTTCCCTGGCCGGGCCCTATGCCAGGAATCTTCCAGCACCCCCCCCCCACCCCGGGGTTAAAACCCGGGGCCCCTTTATCCTGGGATTGACAGCTCTACCCTTTTTATCTGGTCTTCCCGGGTTCTTCCTCCTAATTTTTTCCTTTGTCCTTTGGGTTTTTCTGGAAGGTACTTAAGGGGTCTTCTTCTCCTCTCTTTTTCTGGGTTTTACTTGTCCTTTCCTGTCTTTGCTTTCCAAATCTATTTCTGTGCCTCCCCCCCGTTACCCGGGACTCTGTTGGATCACGTTTTTTCCCTTTTGCCCTTTTTGACTTTGTACCGGGGTTTCCCCTTTTTTACCCCACTTTGGCCCTTTCTTGACGTTCCCAAAAAATTTTGTTTATTTTTTTTGTCTGCGTCTTGTGGTCTTCCACCTATTCCCGTATAGTGCTCGTCTTCTGGTTGGGGGCCGACCTTTAAAGGGGTCGGGCACCCAAAAGGCGGGGAAGGGGGGGGATCAGTGTCGGGCCTCACGCTGTCTGGTCTGTTCGGGCCCCCCTGAGGTCCCTTACATCGTGTCATTGCTTTTACGGACGGAGCATTGGTGGGATGATGACTCACCCCCCTGCTTTTTTAATTATCTTCTCTAAAGAAAGGTGTTTAATTACTTTGGGAAGCTTTAACCCTTTAGGCTCTGAGCCTTGTGATACAGTTTACAAAACCCCCCATTTGTTACGAAATAAGTCAGTCTGTGGAAAGCAAAAATGATAGTCAATCACTTCTGTAAAGTCTGAGGTGGCTGTGGCCATAAAACAGCGGGTGGACTTTTAAATCACCATGATCAATGAGGGTAAGGGTAAAATGGACAACCCTGCCTAATAAAAATGTACTTTCCAATGAGAGTACATTATGTTAAAAGAAATCGTAAGTAAAAGAAAAAAACCCCTTTAAAAGGACTAAAAGAAAAATAGTAAAAAAATTTTTTAAAAATAAAAAGTAAATTTAAAAAAAACTTGAAACAATTTTGTATCTATGGGCGACATGTTAATTCGGGGTTTGGGGCGACCTTTCCGCATTTTTTCCCGGCGGAACTGCGCCGATTATGTCGGGGCCGGGGGGCGCTCATAATCCTATGATTTTGTTAGCCAAGGATAATAGTATGGTGCAACGAAAAAAAAGGAATAAACATGATTTTTTGTTTTTCATTGTTTTTTTACACATCGGTAAAAAACTCTTGTGTTAAAATTTTTTTCGGCCAGTAAGTTTTTTTCGCTTGTTAAACCCCCCAACAGGAGCCGTCATCCCTCCCCATTGGCCCAAAAAACGGCCCTCTTTTAACTTAGCCCAACACAAGCCGCCAAATTTTTTTTCCCCATGGGAACCATGAAAAAAGTGCTGCCCCCTTGTTGGAAGGGGCGACCCCCCGCCCTTTCAAAAAAATCACTGTTTTTGCATTTTTATGTATTTTGAACTGCCCCCGCCTTTGAAATGATTGGTCAATTTTTTCCCATAGGAAAATGGGAAATTGTGCTCCATCGATTGGGCTGGTTTATGGAAAAAGAAAATCGCTTAAAACATTTGAATTATGTATTTCCCGGCAATTCTCTCTATTGCAATTCCTATGTAGGGGGTCTCGGCGAAAAACGTGTTGTTGGGGTTTTTTAACTGCTTTTTTTGAAAGAAGGTATCGGATCTTTACTTTTATTTTTTACATTTAATAAAAAAATTTTTTTATTAATCTTCATGCCGCAGGGGGTGAGCCGGTTTTCAGGCGCCACCCTTCCATAACTATTGGGAGAATAGCTCGCGCTTATTGGGGGGAAGCCAAGCCCCGTAGCCAGCCAATCACTCTTTTCTGTCCTTTTTTACTTTTTTTGAACGTCCCCTTTTGGATTTTGATTGGTCCAAATTCTCCATAGGAATAATGGGACTTTTTCGCCCTATGTGATTGGTTAATACTCCTTTTTTTGGTTAGAATGGGCCCATGTCGTCCATTTGATTGGTCCAAACTTCTCATGAAATTTAAGGGTCTTTGTCGCCTTTTGATTGGGCTGGCTTCTGCCGACAATAGAATGCTTACACCTTTAATTACTGTATTTCCCGGCAATTTTCTTTTTGAATTCCCTT
Source organism: Phyllomedusa bahiana (assembly GCA_025379985.1). Classification (NCBI taxonomy): domain Eukaryota; kingdom Metazoa; phylum Chordata; class Amphibia; order Anura; family Hylidae; genus Phyllomedusa; species Phyllomedusa bahiana. The sequence continues at coordinate 5,257 of JAODAL010050436.1, forward strand.
ATGTTGCCCCTGTCTCGGCGCAAACCGTTGTTGGGGATTTAATTGATTTATGTTTATAAAAGGGTTTCGTCTTTATCTGAAAATGTTTTAATTTAATAAAAAAAATTTTTTTTATTCATACTCCATCGCACGGGGTTAGGGCCGAGATTTTTTTTGCGCCCATTCTCCATGTATAATGGAGAAGTAGCTCGCGCTTGTTGGCGGATACCCAACCCTCCCGTAGCCTTGCCAATCGCTCCTTTTTTTGTTTTTTACTGTATTTTGACTGTCCGCCTTTGATTTTGATTTTTCCCAAATCCATGGTTTAAAATGGGTCTTTGTCGCTCCTATTCGATTGGTCAATATTTTCTCCATAGGTTTTAATGGTCTCTGTCACCCTTTCTGAGGGCTGAGCTAGCCAATCCGGGGCACCTTTCAATTTTTCAGCATTTTTACTGTATTTTGAACTGTCCCCCTTTGATTCTGTTTGGTCAATTTTCCCCATAGGTTTTTAAGGGTCACGTGCCCCCTATTCTGAGGGGCGGTTTAGCCGCCAATGAGAGTGGGTTTCGAATTTGAATTACTGATTTCCCCGGCAATTACAAATCAAATTTGATATTGCCCGTTTAGATTTTGGGAAAGTGATTTTTTTTTTAATTATGTTTTTTTTTTTGAGGTTCAGCTCTTTTTTGACATATTTTCCCGCCTTTATAAAGGCGATATTTTCGGAACATACTCCCTGACGGGCGGAGCCCCGAGATTTTGTAGGATCTTCTAGGGGTTCCTTGATTTCCCGATTCACTTCGCCTCTCCCGGAGCATTAGAAAAAAAAAAAACCGGGGTTGTTCGGAGCTGCCGGCGTGCACTGGCCTCGCTTTCCCGACTCCCCACGTACATCCCTCGGGTTTTTCCGACCCCGCCGGTCCGCCCCGGAAAACGCCTACCCCGCCCCCCACCCCCCCCCCAAATTCCCCGCCCTTCATGCGGGGCCAGCTGAAAAGGGGAACGTGCCCCTACACCACATCCCCGCCGACAGGGGATTGGGGGCCCGGGGGGGGGCAGTAAGCCAAAAAAAGGCGTAAAAGCCGATCAAAAATGCCCCCCTAAATTTTTAATTGAAACAAAGCAAATTATGTAAGAAAAATATACATAGTATATATCCCACTTCGTTTTTACCTGCAAAATAAATTGTAACAAATTTTAAAAGGGTCAATAAGACCAAAAAAAAAAAAAGGGAAAAAAACAAAATGATAAAATTGCTTTTTTTGTGTATCTTTTTAACTACAAATGCATATAAAACCCCCTTTACATTAACTGGGGAACCTGTAAATGGTTCATCAAATGCCACAGATGGAGCTTTAAAAAAAAAACGTTAAATTTAAAGGGCCCGGGGGGATGCAAACATGAAAAAAAAAATTTTGGTCATAAAGACAGAAGGTCTTGTGGTTGAAGTGTAATTATTGTTTTAGGTGACTTTTTTTAGAATAAGTTGTCACTACCCCTACACTGCAAAACATGGGGACACTATCATCGTACTGAAAAATGAAAGCTGTTATCTATCTAGGTGAGGCGTAACCTTTATGAGATGTAAATGCTCCCCTATTTATTTTCTCTCCTCTCTTTTCATTGGTGGCTCTCCCCAAGTAGAGTTTTCCCCCCTTTTAACCACTTCACCCAGCACCCTAAGTTTACTCTGCACGATGAGGGCAAGTACCCTTTTAAAAACTATTGTAATGAACTAAAGGTTTGGCTTAAAAACCCCCTTTTTCATGCCCAAACTCCCTTTAGCTACATGTGAATTGAGGTGCTACATCCAAAAAGGTGGTGTAGGTCCTCAGCTCTTTTTTCCCGAAGCCTTTTCTTTATGCAAAAAAAGTCAGTGGGCGAAAAGCGCCAAAATCCTCACACTGACCAGTTTATTGGTGGCTCTCCCCCAAGGGGAAATTTTTCCCCCACTTGAATTTAAGGGATTAACTGTAAACCCATCCTCGCAAGTTTTTTAAAATCATCTTTATTTTGATAGTTTTTAACCCCAAATTTTGAGAAGGAATCAGTGCAGAAAACAAAAACGATAAAAGGGGGGAAACGATAAGGGAGATTAATTTTTCTGTAAAAAAATATACTTTTAGTTTCTTTCCCCCTATTATAATGTTTATAAAAAAAATAAACCTAATTAAAAAGAGTTAAGACAGGGAAAAAGGATTTAAAAGGTAAAGGCTTCCTTTTTGAGCAAACCTTGGGTGTAAAAGTAAAAAATCACTCTGGTGCATGCCAGATAGTGAAACAATAAAAAATTTTACAGTGTACCATTTTCAATTTAAAACATTATTATTGTGTTGGGGATATTAAAAAAAAGAAATCTATTTTTCAAGACAAAAAGTAGTAAAAATTTTGAATATTTGTTTTTTTACCGCTTTTTTGAAAAGGTATGTGTATATGGAGACCACCCCGCTCGTTTTCCCTTTACCCCTTTTTTTTTTTGGCAGCCTTTTGATCCCAAATATTACCCCGAATTTTGTTCTCTGTGCAGGGCCCTTTGTACTCCCCCCATTTACGACACCCGGGTTCACTAATGATACCCTCTAATGCACAAAGCACATATAAAATTTGAGAGGAGGTCAATTCTGACCATCGGGCAATCTGCCTTATAGCATGCCATTTTGGAATTGTATATTTTTTAAGGATAGTTTTAAGTGATTTGAAGAAATGGGGCCGAAATAGGACAGAAGTGGGCATAAAGGGGGCCGGAAGAACAAGTTTTTTTGAAATCTGGTCTTTTAAATTACACCTTACCCATTCATATGCTATCTGCCTTCAGCCCTCTCCCCCTTTGACCACCCCCCCGCTCGCCCCCTGAAAATGCTTCCACATCACGCCTTTTCCTTCCTACCTAATATAATCCCAACACTATTTTTTCCCTTTTTTCTACCCCAAAAACCACCGCTTTTTCTGCTGCACAAACGTGCTCATAACATACTGAACCCATCTGCTGTATCTTTTTTTTCCCTCTTCTTGCTGAGGGGACATTCACTTAACCCAGGCCCACCCTCTTTTACTGCTCAAGCCACCCCTCTTCTGCCTCCCATAAAAAACCCTTCTAACGATTGCTATTCGTTGTAGTTTTTTTTTTTGCTCCTTTTTAAAAATGCCTGTGGCCCCACCTTTCACCTTGTCCATCTTTTTTCTCCCGCTGCCTTATCTTTTGCAATCTTCAACTTCTCTCTCTCCACAGGGTCTTTCCATCTTCCTTCAAACAAAATTTCTATAACCCCCTTTATAAAAAAGCCACTTGGACCCGTCCGCGGCGTCAACACCGAACATCTCAAAACCCGTCCTTCACTCTGAACTTTGAACGCTTGGGGCTGCTCTCGCCCTTTTCCGCTATCTTGATCATTCTTTCTCGGCCTTTACAATAGGTTTCCGTCTTTACATCCACAGAAAAATGCTCAAGTTAAAGCTCTAATGACCCCCCTCGGGCAAAATTTAGGGCAAATACTCATTGTTGGGGACTCCTGGATTTCTGCAGCATTTGCGCTGATGATCACCACCTTTCCTCAGCAGCTCCATCCATTGGCCCCCAGGACCCTGCTTTTGCTTGGTTCTCTTCCCACCCTTGACCGCTTCTTTTGTTTCATTTTCAGGTTTTCTACTTTTCTCCTCTCCCCCTTGTGTTGGGGGTTCCCCAGGGGCGGCTCTGGTCCTCTCATTTCTAAAAATTTTACAGCCCCCCCATTGCCAAAAAACCCTTAGAGATTTTTCTTCCGTACCATCTTACACCGATGATACCCAATTATACATCTTTCCCGAGACCTCACTTCTGCCCTGCTACAAAACAACAGTATGTCCGCTTGTCTTGACATATGTCCCCCCATCTAAAAATACAACTCATTAAAAAGAAAATTCTTGTTTTTTTCACCATCTACTAAAACCCAAACCCCCCCTCGCTATTTTCTCTGTGGTGGTACCACCATAACTCCTAGGCAGCAGGCCCGCTTTTTCTTGGGGTTATTCTAGACTGATCGTCCCTTCACCCCCTTATCCAATCCCTGCCCGCTCCTGTCCCCCGGCACCTCAAGGACATCTCCGAATCTGTCCATTTCTTCTGTGGAAACAAACCCCCATTGTGGCCCTTTTTCTTTCTTGTCTGGACTACTGTAAATCCCTTTTATCGGTCTCCCCTCTGTAAACTCTCCCCTCTCCTTGTCCGAATAGCGCCAGGGTTGTCTTTCTTTTCCCGCTCTATAATGATCCTCTACCCTGTGTCAGCAACCCGTGGTTTCCCATTCGGTACAGGATACAATATAAACTTATCACACTCCCCATAAAACTCTCCAAATGCTGCACCCCCCCTACATCTCCTCCCTCACTTTTTTACCCCCCTACCCGCTGTCTCCTCTTTTCTTGCGGACATCAAATTTCAGACCACAGTATCCAAAAACCCCCTGCCCGTCTCAAATTTACAGTGTGCACGATTTTCGGGAAAATCTTTCCCCGTACCATCAGGCCATCCTAGCCTCATGGTTTTTAAGAGTGCCTGAAAAACATCTTTAGGAAGGCCTACCAAAATCCCTAATTTTAACCCCACCTTCATTAAAAACCCATCTGTTACTCCCCCACTTTGGGACCCACAGGCACTTATCTTTTAATGTATGGTTGGGATGGCAGGCTCCCCCCTTTTTATGAAACCACCCCCTATTTATGAAAAAGGTGGACCCTTGTAAAAATTAGCACTTCTCACCCTTTTCTCCACCAGGCACCCTATGATTGTAAGCCCCCTTCGACAGGGGCCCCCACACCCCGTGTCTCATCTGTAAAGTGGCTTTATTGTGTAAATTTGTCTTTTTTTCTGAATTATACCCCTTTCTTTAAATGCTCGGAAAATTGGTTTGCGCATAGAATAAAGATTATTATTATTTAAAAATTTAAAAAAGGGAGATTTGGAAAGTCCCCCACAAAAAATACCTGTCCCTACATATTGAAAGCTAATCTTTGTAGTGAGAAAACAACTTTAACAAAAACAACTATCTATATTTATTATTTAGCACATACTATTTTTTCTCACCTTTTGAGCATGGATGGATGTGTAAAGAACTGGCAGTATACAAGAGGTAAACACTGCAGTGTCCATGTCTTGTGATAGTGACCGCTAGATAAAAAAACAAATTTCATAAAATGAGTTCTGGAACATTAGGAGTAAAGTAGTTTTGACAAAGATTCTAGATAGGAGAAAGTGTACTTTATTTATTCAACAATTCTCACACTATTGGTAATTAGTGTTGAGCGATTACGTTGGCTATCGACATCGGGCGATAGTCGATAGTCGGCCACCATCGATAAGGTTTTTCGATAGTGAGCCAGTCGATTTTTGAGCGATGACCATTAAAGTCTATGGGAGAGCAACAACACCGTCATTCTTATACCCAAACGGGCTGGAGAAGCTGGAATTAACACCCCAACAGTCCAAATGGATACGTGCTACATCTTAGGCAAACACTTTAGGTTATAAAAGCACAGAAAAAAAATACACACCATTCACTATCCCTGTCTTGTACCACAGCATGACCCTTAAACCTGCATCACCCACAAATTAAAAAGTGCCAGAAGGCAGTATGATTTGAACCATCATCTTTCTTGAATATCTGGACATTGAATATCCTGTCCTGGAACGCCAGATGAGCCCCAAACCTGCATGACCCCCATGATTTAAAAAGTGTTACCGGGAAAAAAGGAGTCTTTCAACCATCCATTTTAGTTTCAATGGGACATTGACTATACCTAGTCCTTGGGCACAGCATGAGCGCCCAAACTGCATGACCCCCACATTTAAAACAGTGCCAGAAAAGGGTTTTCAACCACCATTTTTGTTTCACTGGACCATTGACTTACCTGTCTTTTGGGCCACAGAATGAACCCTCAAACCTGCATTGACCCCACATTTAAAAAAGTGCCGGAAAAAGGAGTCTTTCAACCACCATTTTAGTTCACTGGACATTGACTATTACCTGTCCTGGGCCACAGCCATGAGCCCCAAACCCTGCATGACCCCCACATTTTTAAAAATGCCGGAAAAAAGGGATAGTCTTTCAACCACCATTTTAGTTTCACTGGACATTGACTATACCTGTCTGAGGCCCCAGCATGACCCAGGCCGGAGTACAGTGGGTGCGGTGAGAGCCCAGGTGGCGTCCGTCAATCTATTAACACGCAGGGTTAAATGGCCCTGATGAAGCAGCAAACGAAAAACTGTCGTGCTGAAGCAGAGAGAGTGCGGAAGTGTAGAGAACTCAGCTTCCTCTGTTCACAGTCCAAATCCTGGGTAGCGCTTGCCCCTCCGTATGAGTGTGGCTCAATTGAGCTTCACTTGGAAATATGGTGGTAACGCTCCTGTTAACACCCAGGTGCCCTTTTTTATCTTGGCATTCTTTTTTCTCATTTTATCAACGGTGCTGGGGAAATGGTCTGTGATAATTTGTTCTCTGTCCGTTTGCTCCATACTCCATGTCCTCTGAATAACCTTACATTCTGGTCAAGTTTTCCTGTACCTCCTTGACAATTCAGAGGAATTTTTCATTTTTTTAACACGCTATTATTTTTACGTGCAAAGTTTTTTAGTAGTTTTAATTTAGAAAAACATTTTTAAAATGGATGAAAATCCCACCATGTCTTTGTTTCTCTTTTTTATTGTAATTAAATGGGTTGTCATCCATAAAGGGATTGAACAGCTATGTTAAAGGATCTTTGCAAAAAACAAGTCATTTTGCAATATGTGTCCATTAACAGTTGTCCATATGTCTCCCTATTCCTGGTTTAAGACAGCACCATTCACACTTGAGCCAACTGCTTGACCATTGTGAAAGAACAAATGGTCTGTTAGAAACACATTTTTTAGAATAGACCTGTAGTAGTATAGATGCATGTACAGCAAAATGCCTCCAAATTCAAAAGCATGAACATTGAGCCACTTTGGACAATTGTGAAGAACAAATGTCTGTTTAGAAACAACATTTTTGTTAGAATAGGACCTGTCTAGTATAGCTGCATGTCACAGCAAAATGCCCCCAAAAATTCAAAACATGACCCTGAGGCCACTTTTGACAATTGTGAAGAAACCAAAATGTCTATTAGAAACAACATTTTTTAGAATAGGACCTGTGTATTGCTGCATTTCAAGCAGCATGACCCAAAAAACTTATAAAAAATGACTTTCAGCACTGTTAAAATGTTGAGGAGCAAAATGCCACTTAGAAGCCAATTCTGTTCCAAAGGGACTATGACTATTGTTGTATCTCACAGCAACATTAACCCCAAAAAATTATAAATATGACTTTCTCAGCCACTGTTAAAAAATTGTGAGGCAACATGACCCCAAAAACATTGACAGTGTGGAAAAATTTAAAGATGAAAGTGAGATAAACTGGAATATGGTTTTTTGTCATGAAACCTTGGTGTCTTTTAGTCCCTCACAGCAAAACCAGCAAAAGAACTGTTGGGATTGAGAATAAAAATTGCAGTAGAATGACATCATTTTAAAAATAAGTTTTTCAAGAGGACCATTTCTGTTTGGAGAGGATATGTGAAAGTAGACTAGCCAACTAGTCCGGTGACCTCGGCAATTGGGGCCACAACATCATCAGAGTACATGCCTCGATTCCATTAATGAAAGTCAAAAACGATCCACATTATCTGTGGAAAGCGGTTTGCATCTTGTCTGTAATGAACTCCTCGGCTGTGCTGAAGGTAGGCTCCAGATATGACGCTGGCTGTGGGAGGACAAACACCTCTATGGCGTGGCGAGCCAGCCGGGCATTCTTACCATTTTTAGATACCCAGATGTCTATGGGTCCGGAACCACATACAAAAACATCGGTGATGAGACGCAGATTAGTCGGATGCACCATGATCTTAAGCTGGTCTTGGGTGTTGTATCTGTGGGCCTGGCATTGCATGCGTTGGTGAGGGGTAAATAAAGATTGCCAGTGGTCACCCATTAGGCTTATGCCATCTTGCCTGCTGCTGCCGCTATGGCTACTTGGCACCTCTAATGCTTGTCACGTCGCTGGCGTTGTTCACCGTGACATTTGAAGATCGTGAAGCAAGAGGAACAAGATGTCTCAGTTGATCAATCAGCAAGGTCTCCATTTCCTGCATCTTACTCTCTATTTGGTGGGTGGAAGGAAGTGTGAGTTTTGTTTTTGTACCGGGGATCCAGGACGGGTGGCCACCCAGTAACTGTTGTTATTTTGATGGCCTTAATGCGGAGGATCATGTTGGAGGAAAATGGAGCATCCAAGACACTATGTGAGAGATGGAGCCTTGAGTTCCAAGCCTCTGGGATTGAGGGGCACTAGCAACTCAATCTTCCCTCATCTGCTCAAATTCACGCCAACCATCTTTTCCAGGCTAGGGACGGTCGGTGTCTAGGAATACCTCCCTACTATTCTCTTCCTCTCCTCGGCTTCCTCCGGCACTGCTTTCAAACACTGCCTCGACTTGCCTAAGATGATGCACCCTGAGAGATGACGGTGCGCCTTGCACTAGCTCTGGACCCTGAACCACTGCTAACGAAGACCGATCATTGAGCAACTGTCGGGCTTGTGGATTTGGACGGAGAGGAAAGGTCCGTGTCTGCATCTGTGTCCTTCTCCTCCTCCGTCGCTGGTGGGGGACCTGATGTTTAGAGTGTCCAACGATCGTTCCAGAAATAAGATCACCACAAAACAATGCTCATTGCTGACAAGGGCATCGTCCCGACACTGGACCATTTTGGTGGCTTCTTCAAAACTGGCAAGGATGGATGAGAGCTCTTTCAACTGCTCCACTATCGGTGGTCAACACCTCCGAGGTCCGCACCGTGCTTGTCAGACCAATGTGTCACTTCGTTATGCGCGTAATGGCATTGCGTGGACTCCACAACTAGGCTGGAAGCTTGTGGAAGGGTGGTATTCAGGTGTTGCCACGTTATACAATGTGACGGGTTGACGGGGAGGAGGCCGAGCTGACGCTGCAACGCAGCCAGGCGGGAACGACGAAGCAGCGGTCGCTGCGAAGGCGGAAGTGCAGATCAGACCTCGAGCCTTCTTCAGCAGGCAGTCCAGAACCGGGTAGCTTCTTTTGTTAAAAATTTCTGGGACGACAAGGTAGACAAGGTTTCATGGGAAATGTGCCAGGCAAGGGATGGTGCTCCAGCCTACCGATTTGAAGGGCCGGCCAGCAGATTTCACCCAGTTATCGCACACCACCCTTGCCTGGCCACAAGGTTTCTTGTCACCCAGCAAGCGCTCGGGTCTCGTTGCGGAGAGCCGTCCACAGCTCCTTACCTGTGTGTGGACGTCTCAAGGGCAGATTAATTTCAACACGGCCGGTGTCTCTGGGAACGTGATGCCACCAGAGGACCTTGGGGGAAGAGCCCTGCACCCATCCCTGCGCTTTTGAAGAGACGTGCGCGGCACTGAGAGCCACCTGTCACCCCCAGAGACATCCACCCAGCTCACCCAGTGAGCGTCACAGAGATATAGCGGGCCTGGGCGGGTGGCTTACTAGTCCATGTCGGACGGTGGTGTGATGAGGATTTTCCGGGACACAGATGCAGCAACGCGGCTTGAAATTTAATAACACGTGGCTGGCCAGGGGCTGGGACTGCTGTTCTGGCAAAGAAATGCCTGCTCGGCATCTGGTATTGGGGACAGGTGGAGGGACATGAGCGCCATTGGCGGAACCCATCTGTGTCCACCAGACGGAAAGGCAACATTTCAAGGCCCAAAAGCTGGCATGCCGACATTCAGGTTTTTGGCTTTGGTGGTTTGGGTTTTAAAGTGTGTTCTTCTGCTCCCAAACCTGGAAGGAAAAGAAAGAAGGCTGGCTGCTTAGACTGGCTGTGTACGGCGTGCAGGTCGTCAAACTGGCGGTTGGAGAAGGGGTAGGATGGGTCTCTTGGTTGGTGCTGGTGGTACTCGGCGACGGGGGAGGCTGAGCGGGTGGGCTGATCCCTGATCATGCCTCTGAGAGACATGGGCAGATGAGGAAAAAGCTTGGTGGTGGCGGAGGAGGAGGAGGCGAGGGGAGAGACAGATGAGTGTGACAGTGGTTGGCCTTTTTTGGCCAAGTGTTCCCTCCATTTCAACTCATGCATTTCGATGGCAGTGTGTCTAGACATGTTGGTGGATGGTTTAACCACTTAAGGTTCTTGCCTATACTTTATGCGTTTACGCAATGGCGCATATGAATCATAGGCTGGGTGAACTCAGAGGCTTGCTCAAAGAAGGCCCCAGGTTAAGAGGTCCTGGACCTTTTTGACGGCGATAAGCGAGGAGCGGGGTTTGCGCTGAACGTGGCTGGTGATGGAGAATCATATCAGCGGCCTTCTGTGACGCCTCTCCTTTTTGTGGCGGGACCCGTATCGGACCAACTCATCTACCCCATCTGTCTTCCTTCTCGTCAACTGATGATAAGCCGGCTCGCAAGCTCAAATTACTGGGAAAAAGACCAGGATGGATCCGCAATGTCGTCATAATCATCATCATCAACAAGGCTGAAGTGACATGGTCGTCTGACTTTCTGCATCCAGAAGGCTGCGGCTACAAGCATAGGGGTACTGCGAGGGCTGTTGCCGACCGCGCATGATTTTTGCCGATTGACCGGCTTCCTTCACCTCCTCTGTTTGGATCAGTAACTGGGCGTCAGAGACAGACTAAAATATTCCTCTTGATCTTTTAACATGCCTTTGAACCCAACCGCATTTTGTCATCAAAGAGATCCCTTTTCAGACAATGGATTATCCAACAGTGGTCGGGTACACAAGTTGACATTTGGGCTGCTTCATGATGGACAGGGATGCGGATGATGCTGATGGACGATATTTGTAGCCCTTGTGTGAATGGAGAGCACGAGGAGCGTAAGACTGCTAGATTTAAGAAGGTGGCATTAACCAACTGAATGGACGATTGGCGACGATGTTGTTACTTAGATTCACAGTGGCCCCTGAACCCAGCTATGACAGACTGACGGTCCTGCAACTGGACGGATCCGCTGGCATGGTGTTGTCGACAGCATCTGGAAGGGAGCACCTTCTCCGCGTTTTGTCACTCTACCTCCATGTGCTACCCCCCCTTTTGCTCGTTACCACCTGCATTTTGCTCATGTCAGAGATTATAACGCATTTTCTTGAGGAAGGTATGGATAGTTGGAAAAGTTCTTTATTAAAAGACGGCCAAATCAAGCTATCTCAAACATCTTATCAAAACAAAATTGCTGGGATTCAAATTAACTGCAAGGTGTCTATCAACAAATCTGGACTGGGCAAAAGTGCAAAAAACAACGTATCTGTTATGTTTTCGTCTTATAATACCACGGTATTTCTGCACCTTTCAATTCACCTGTGGTGAATATAGAATTGCTGTTTTAAGATTACGAGGACTGCTGCGTAATGAACAAAGCTGGGTGCGCAAAAGTAAAAAAACACGATAACTGTTATGTTTTCAGTATAATTTCGGTATTTTTTTTGCAACCTTTTCAATTCACCTGTGGTGATATCAGAATTTGCTGTTTTAAGATTTACGTGTGATGCCTGCGTCAATGAACCAAAGCTGGATGCGAAAAGTAAAAAAACACGTAACTGTTATGTTTTTCGTATAATAAACGGTAGTTTTTGCCACCTTTCACATTCACCTGTGGTGGAATATAGAAATGCTTGCTTTTAAGATTTACATGGATGCTGCGTACATTGAACAAGCTGGGTGTGCAAAAAGTCAAAAAACACGTGTAACTGTTATGTTTTCGTATATAAACGGTATTTTTTGCACCTTTCAATTCACCTTTGGGTGAATATAGAAATTGCTGTTTTAAGATTTACGTGGATGTGCGCAATGAACAAAGCTGGTGCGCAAAAGTCAAAAAAACACGTAACTGTGATGTTTTTCGTTATAATAACGGTATTTTTTGCACCTTTCATTTCACCTGTGGTGAATATCAGAATTCGCTGGTTTTAAAGATTTACGTGGGGATGCTTGCGTCAATGAACAATGCGGGTGCGCAATAGTCTCAAAAAAAACACGCAACTGTCATATTTTCGGTATATACTAAACGGTATTTTTGCACCTTTCAATTCAGCCTGTTGGTGATATAGAATTGCGTGTTTTAAGATTTAAGTAGATGCTGCGTCAGATCAAAGCTGGGTGCGCAAAGTAAAAAACACACACGTAGCTCTGATGTTTTCGTATAATACACGGTATTTTTTGCACCTTTCAATTCACCTGTGGTGAATATAGAATTGCTGTTTTAAGATTTACGTGGATGATGCGTCAATTTGAAACAAAGCTGGGGGGCGCAAAAGTCAAAAAACACAAAAAACTGTGTTGTTTTCGTAAAATACCGGTTTTTTTTTTGGAAAACCAAAAAACCTGTGGGGCTAAAAGATTGTGGTTTGGGAATTTAACTGAAAGGGTTTGGATATATCAACACAGGGGGAAATGGGTTTAAAATTGAAAATGAACCCCTATCTGAAAGGTATACTGATAATAAAGTGGATAGGGTTTTGCACCTAAAAAAAAAGGGCCTGCAGTTACTAGAAATGGGTGTGTAAACCAATATAAGTTCAGGTTTCCCAATATCCCCCGGGAAAAATATTTCAAAAGCAAATGTTAATTTTTAAAAATATTGCAATGTCTAAACTAAGTCTTGGTGAACTTTTTTCCAGTGTTCTTTATTGATAGAATTGGGTTTTGTTCGCCCCCCGGCCCCCCCCCCCCTTTCCCCCCGACTTTTCAGCGGTAGATTTTCCCGCTTTAAAATTCTTAGCTAACTACATAAAAAACTTCAAATCTTAATCTAACTAAATTGGAAGGATCACAGCAATGTAGAGGTTTTGTGCAGAAATAGACAAAAATTTAAAATGAGTGTTTGGAAAAAGGCAGAAACGCCGTCCCAAATTCCAAAGAGAAGCTGAGAGCATAAAAGGGTGAACAGGAAGGGCTGTTTTTTATGTTAAAAGAAGGGGGGGAAAGTGATTTTTCCAGCCAACGCAACCAAAAAACATCCCAAATCATGACGCCCCACACACAATTTTCACCCCGTTCTATTCTGTTTAATTTTATTTTTTTGGCCCCCAAAATGAAGGGGAAATGCCGAAAAATGGCCGGGGTTCCCTTTTTAGATGATGCCCCAGATTTTTAAAATTTAAATTAAAGTTTGATTTTAAAATTTTTGTTACACCCTTTAAAAAACCTTGCCGATTTCAACTTTGTTGATAAAAATCGCTCAACACTATTGGTAATACATTTTTTTTTTAAACAGAAGTGTCTGGGGAGCTGAAAGGTCCTTATTAAATGTCTTCTGGTCTTATAGGGTATGTCACATGGTGTACTGCGGTGTGTACAGTACGCGCTGCAGTAAACCGTGTGTTTCGGGAGCTTGCACTGATCAGCACGTACTCCCGAGGTGCAGGGGGGCGGAGCCGGGCCCCCCATAGACTGCATCTCGCGGGGGTTTATCGCTGTGAAAAAAATGACGTAAATTATTTCCTCCCAATAAAATACTTTTGTTCGGGATACCCGTAATTCATGTTTTGAGAGCTAGGGTTTTCCGAAATTGCAGCGGCATCTCGCCGGTATAAAAGGAAAACACTGGCGAAATGTGCGCCCATTACGCCGTGTGAACATAGCCATACAGCTAATGTCAAAATATTGTCGGTATTTTAATCCACTGGTATTTTAACATTGCTGCAACATTGACTGTATGGGAATCCGACAGGAATCAGACAGAAGATTTCTATCATGTTCTATCTTCCAGTGGAGAGCCGCAGATTTAGTAATCACACAGTAGAAGATCCGTGCAGTGTAGACTACAGCATGGATTTTCAATTGTGGTCTATGGGACACTGGTTACAGTTGGATTTTCGGTGAATTCTAGATACTGAATCCACCGCAAATTCAACCAGAAACTATTGCTGTGTAGACATGCAGAAACCTACCTGAGATATGTAAAGACTTGCAACATTTCAGCAATTTATAAAACAAAGAATAAGCAATTTGGCAAACAGCTGCTCATGCAGTGAATACTTTCTGAATATAAATTATATGATTGCAAATAGTTTAGTGCTAAAAAATCCCAAAAGTATTATAAAAACTATACTATAGAAGGGATACCAGTATTGTTTAGCCATCGGAATGTAAATCAGCAAGACTTGGGCGATGGATTAAGGGGAATATAACTATGGGATTTGGACTACACTCTTTTTGTTGTAGTCTGATACTATGAATACATATAGGTCTGCAAAGGAACTGTCATATCAAAACGAGTTGCAAATTTGCTTTTTCTTATGGCTTTTAAATAAGAAGGGGGAAACTTTGGCAATGGAAAATATCGTAAACACTATAGGGGAAGTTCATTAAGACTAATATTTCATACACAGTTATCAAAAGAGTGCCAGAGTAAGATGCACAAGAGGTTAAGAGGCCACTTCATGGCATACATTATAATGAATGTGTCTGCCCACAGGACCCCCTCCCTCACCTGCTCACGATAACACCTACCTATCTTTATGAAAATGGCAAAAACAATTGTAAAACCACTAAAAACTTGCAATTTTTTTCCAATATGCAGTGACTTTTATATATCAGAAAACTGGAGCACATAATTGGATAAATCCCCTCTGTGTGTGCAACTAGCACAATATTGTTGGGCTATTTAACTTTTTTAAGGGCTGTAAGATTAGATGAATCAAGCATTATTTCTCTTCAGTGGAGATCTGAAATTATACCTGACAAGGGAAAATGCTTGATTAAAACAACCAATTATATGAATCTGGTATTTCACATGCCTTACCATTCCAAGCAATTTACATAGCGATTCCAAGTCAGTTGCCCTTCTTTTTACCTCTAGACTCTTCAGTTTTTCTATTTCTTCCGTATCTCCATTTTTAAACTGAAATTGTACATCCTAAAAAAATAAAGGTAAATAAATAAGAGAGTTCAAGAAAAATATGTTACAAAGCTCAATTAGTCCAGTTTGTTAGCTTATTTTTTAGTTCGACTGAGTTTAGAATGATAGAAGTAGAACATACTGTAAAGAGAAAATCTGCAATTTAAGGGCTCAGGCATATAGCTGTATTAAAAGTGAGTATGTGTAGCCACGGACTGCTGTAGATCTATGGTGTACTTCTGCCTCTTTCTTTATATGAAGGTAAAAATAAGTTAAGCTAGGGATCAAAATATTGTGTGAACCCATGAGAAAACAATTGTTGCATATTAAAGATATGTATTTAAGAAAGCACCATACAATGGCAGATGGTAATGTATACTTTCATACAGAATACACCAGCTGGTACTTTTTGTAAATATCTGATGTTGCAGAGGTACTTGGCAACCAAGTTCTAAGCAATCAAATAATTTTTGGGAAGAATGAAAGAGGGTTGTTATATAATAAGTGAAAAACTGTTAGGATGTGTTAAAACATGAGAAAATAACTGAATTCCACAGCACAAAACTGTGGCAATTTTGAACACCCCATCCAGATGTAATGGCAAAATTGGAACTTAAGTTATACTGCTTTTTTGTGTTAGCCTTAAAGGGAACCTGTCACATAGATTATACCCCCCTTGCTGAGGGCAGCACAAGCTAGTGTCAGACCTGCTGTTCCCAGCACTGTGCCCCTTATTCTGTAAGATGCAGCAGTTTTAGAGCATTTACCCCTTAAATCTTATTCACGAGCAGGTGTTAGCCCCACCCACCAAAGGCTAGCCCCACCCACTGACAGTTATTCACATGTTTCTACCTATTCAAAGTAATAGGTTTGTCAGTTGAGGTGGGCGGGGCTAGCCTCGGATTGGCCGGGTTTGAAAAAAACTGACTCTCTGAAGGACTCTTCGAATGACTCTTCTGGCTGAAAACTGCAGATTTGAGCATTAAATACCCGAAAACTGCTGAATCTTACAGAATAAGGGGCACAGTGCTGAAAACAGCAGGTCTGACACTAGCTTGTGCTGTCCTCAGCCAGGGAGGCAAAAACTATGTGACAGGTTCTCTTTAACTTCAGGGATTTAGGCATTCTGATTTCTCAATAGTGCAGCCAGGCAATAGGCAAAGCAAGTTGAATACAGTATATGGCTGTATTTGTGTTCGAATAGCAATGTGTTCAGTTTGAAAGCAGTTTGGCCAAAGTTGCTGAAATATTTGAGTCTGGGAGAAACAGAATCCCATAAAAGTTTGAGGGCAAAATTCTATCTTCTGGCCTCTGGAAAGAACTTGCAGCTGTCGAACACCTCAAATTGTTTAGGAAAACCACCACACATCTGGGAAACCTTAACACTATCCCTAACCTTCTTTCAAACCCTATGAAAAACAGAGAAAAACAGTACCAGGAGTAAATGGGCATCACCCAATGTTATGTTCACATCTGCATTTGAGGTTCCATTAGGAGCCTTTGTCCCACATTTCATCTAAATAGATGGAAAAACAGCACAGTATGGAGCTATATAACAGCATTGGCATAACAATAAAGAGAATTGTTTTTGCAGGACTTCAATTGCAAGACAGATATCAAGCTAAAAACAGAAAAAGACTGCAAAGTAAGCATCACATTCTCTAAAAATTAGACCATTTGGATCTCAAGATCACAGGCCCTTCTGGATGCCCTCTTTGCTATGAATTAGGCTCCATGGTAGAGGTGCAAATCTGTTGCATCTGCTTTTTGCACACAATAAAAATTTCAAAAGACCCACACAGATGTCAAAGACCAAACAGCAGTGTGGTTTGCCAAAAATTACTCAAGCTTTATAGTAGAGCTACAAGTTTGCTGTATGTGCTTAAACGTTTTACAAAACCCCCATAGATGTGAAACACCAAACAGCAGTGTCCCTTACCCAAAATTGCTCAAGCCCCAACACCCCATAAGACCCATGCAACAGACTACTGTAGTCTACCCATGTCCTTTTACCACACATTTACAACTTTCAGAGAACACAATAGTAGCAGGGCAGGCAATACCTCTTCTTTTTAGTCTCCAGCCAACACTCTATGTTGGACATCCAGTAGTTACGGGATCATAGCTTGTGATACAGTAGGTTGTAATCATCCCGTAACTGACATATTCTTTGACCATCAGGATGAGCGCTGCCTATGAGTGTTACACAAAATTGCCTCCTTCTGTTCAGAGGTGCCATGGGGTTCTGGTGTTGCATTAACTGAAAGGGTAGACGAAGAAAAAAGGCAAAAACGATGTAGAGAAGGACGTCAGCATAAAAGGGCTTTTTTATTGAAGAGTGACTCTTCAATAAAGAAGCCCTTTTATGCTGACGTCCTTCTCTATATCGCTTTTGGATTCTTGGCGGAGGATACCAGGCCATTCCACCTAGGGACAGTCTATTGCATCGTGGCTGTTGTGGTAATTTATTTTGGATTCCAGTGCTGACCCAATTGTGTTTTTTGCTGTGAAGAAAAAAGGCAGTGACAGGAGAAGGAGCAGGGTGTGACAGCTTCTCTGTCCTATTGCCTAGCTGTGCTCATTAAGGAAGTGGGTGGTGGGTCTCCATATGATTGCTCATGAATGTGGTGCTGAAGTTGTTCAGGATCTTGCCTCATTTAAACTATTGAGCACAGATCTGGTAAATATCCAGTTTTCAAAGTAGACCCGAGCATCAGAGGAATAAGACCATTCTTAGACCTAAGGCTGAGCCTAATGCAGATGCTAGCTCTTTTGCTTTTGGACACCCCACACCATGCCCCAGGAGGGTGCTGCTTTGCAAAAGCCTCCTCTATCTCCATCCTCTACTTGTAGCTATGCATCTCCATGCATTCACACTACACGGGGTCATCTACCACCACATCATCTTTATCCTACTCCTCTTCATGTTGGTCTCTATGTTACAGAAAAGACTAGAAGGTGCCAACTGTTTTTCTGCTTCTCCTTCTATAGACAGGGCTTGTGAGATCCACTGACCCACCTTGCTCTTCATTATCAGCAAGTTTTGGAATTAGGCCATACAATGACTTGGTCAACTCTCTTTTGTTCTTTTGAGTCACCTGTAACATGGAATGATGAAACAGTTCTTTAGATTTATCCATTACGAATGACTCAGAGTGCCTCTGGGTTTGGGTGTAGGGTGAAAAAGAATGGTGTACTTTTGGTAATAAGCACAGCACTAAATAACACTTTATTTTTAATAGATGTACAAACCAAATTTCCTATTTATACCTTTTTGCATGCAGCATTTCCTGTATCGGTACAAAGCAGTCAATTGTGACTAACACAGCATATATATACTTTGCTGTCACACATTTAATAAAAAAGAATGTCCAATTGTGCATCTATAGCCTAGAAGTGTTATTGATGTAAAGTGATGTAAGCATCCAGAAAGACTTCTGCTCATGTCTAAGATAGATACAGTGGGTACGGAAAGTATTCAGATCCCTTTACAATTTTTCACTGTTTTACTGCAGCCATTTGGTAAGATAAAAAAAAAAATCATTTTTTTGCTCATTAATGTACACTCTGCACCCCATTCTGAAAGGAGAAAACCAGCAATGTAGATATTTTTGCAAATGTATTATACAAGAAAAACTGAAAAATTACATGGTCATAAGTATTCAGACCTTTTGCTGTGACACTCATATTTAACTCACATGCTGTCTATTTCCTTATAATCCTTATTGAGATAGTTCTACTCCTTCATT
Organism: Phyllomedusa bahiana; assembly: GCA_025379985.1. Classification (NCBI taxonomy): domain Eukaryota; kingdom Metazoa; phylum Chordata; class Amphibia; order Anura; family Hylidae; genus Phyllomedusa; species Phyllomedusa bahiana. Next base: position 23,898 of record JAODAL010050436.1, read on the forward strand.
GGAGTCCAGCTGTGTTTAATTAAACTGATTGGACTTGATTAGGAATGGCACACACCTGTCTATATAAGACCTCACTGCTCACAGTGCATGTCAGAGCACATGAGAATCAGGAGGTCTAAAGAACTGCCCGAGGAGCTCAGAGACAGAATTGTGGCAAGGCACAGATCTGGCCAAGGTTACAAAAGAATTTCTGCAGCTCTCAGGGTTCCTAAGAGCACAGTGGTCTCCATAATCCTTAAATGGAAGAAGTCTAGGACGACCACAACTCTTCCTCAACCTGACTGTCCAGCCAAACTAAGCAATCATGGGAGAAAAGGCTTGGTGAGAGAGGTAAAGAAGAACTCCAATATCACTGTGGCTGAGCACCAGAGATGCTGTAGGGAGATGGGAGAAAGTTCCACAAAGTTAACGATCACTGCAGCCCCTCCACCAGTCTGGGCTTTATGGCAGAGTGTGCCGACAGAAGCCTCTCCTCAGTGCAAGACATATGAAAGCCGCATACAGTTTGCAAAAAAACACATGAAGGACTCCCAGACTATGAGAACTAAGATTCCCTTGTCTGATGAGAAAAGATTAAACTTTTTGGTGATAATTGTAAGCGGTATGTGTGGAGAAAACCAGGCACTGCTCATCACCTGCCCAATACAATCCCAACAGTGAAACATGGTGGTGGCAGCAGCATGCTATGGGTGCAGGGACAGGACGACTGGTTGCAATTGAAGGAATGATGAATGCGTCCAAGTACAGTACAGAAATATTCTGGATGAAAACCTCTTCCAGAGTGCTCTGGACCTCAGACTGGGACGAAGGGTCTTCTTCCAACAAGACAATGACCCTAAGCACACAGCTAAAATAACAAAGCAGTGGCTTCAGAACAACTCTGTGCCCATTCTTGACTGACCCAGCCAGAGCCCTGACCTAAACCTAATTGAGCATCTCTGGAGAGACTTGAAAATGGCTGTCCACCAACGTTCACCATCCAACCTGAGGAAGCTGGAGAGGTTCTGTAAGGAGGAATGGCAAAGGATCCCCAAATCCAGGTGTAAAAAACTTGTTGCATCATTCACAAGAAGACTCATGGCTGTACTAGCTCAAAAGGGGGCTTCTACTCAATACTGAGCAAAGGGGCTGAATACTTAAGACCATTTGATATTTCAGTTTTTCTTGTTTAATAAATTTGCAAAAATATCTACATTTCTGGTTTTCTTCTTTCAAGATGGGGGGGTGCAGAGTGTACACTAATGAGCAAAAAAATAGAACTTTTTTGATCTTACCAAATGACTGCAATGAAACAAAGAGTGAAAAATGTAAAGGGGTTTGAATACTTTCCGTACCCACTGTAACACACTTCCTATTGCCAGTATGATTGGTCGCCCAGTATGTTATAGGTATGATGGCCGATTTTGGTGCAAACTCCACCAACATTTGGTTCTGTCCAAGCTGAACCAATTTTCCAATGTGTGGGTAGAATTTTACAATGAGTCAAATCTGAAATGCAACACTACTTGGCTACTAGAAGCTAGAAGTAAAACCCTGCAGTATTGAGCTCCAGTGAGACCACATCTGTAATATTCTGTCCTGGAGTCTTCAGCTACAAAAAATGAGCTACAAAAACTGATGGGAGGTATCAAGCAGAAAGAATTAAACAGCATAATTTGTATAGCTTTGAACAAAGAAGGAGAACTGAGAAGATGTTTAAAAACTTTAAATATAGTAAAGGCTTAAATAAGGCTCAAGAGGGGAAAGTTTATTATCATGAAACTACACACAAGAACAAGGGGGCACAATCTAAAATCTGTTAGTGGGAAACATCAGAAGCAATGTCAGAAAATTTTACTTTACTGAAAGAGTAGTATATGCTGGGAACAAACAGTTGTGGCTGGAAAATCAACCACATGGCTGTTGTAGCCTGTGATTGGCTGTACCTGTCACGTGAACAATGATCGTTCACTTTACTGTCGAAGGGCTGCGACTAAACAGGAGCATCGGGAGGTAAGTATGAATCTTTTCTACTATTATTAAATATGCCTGACGGACAAAAGCTTTTACAACTCTCAGAACATCCATATAAATCTCATTTCAATCCAACAGCTGTCAGTGTATCGCTATTGTATCTGAATATTACAGGAGAACATATTTCCTGAATGTGATATGCAAATGAACTTGGCTATCTTTACTATCCGTGTGTCACTTCTCAGGACTATACTTATTTACCTTTTCTGGGTATGAAAGTAACATTAAAAGTGAACGCTCTGGACATTTCTTCCAATTGTGCATGAAATCACTGTTAATCAGCATATCTTTAACTTCCTTTTCACCAATTTTGAAGGCAAATTCATTCATTACAAGTACAGCATCAACCTGGAAACAGAAAGCTATTAGTCTTTTTGAAGCATTTTTAAAGGGGTTATTTTATATTATTCTTTGTAAGGATGGCCAAATGTTGGGAGAGGTCAATATTAAATTGGTGGGACTCTCTGTACCCCCACCAACTATTTAAAGAACTCCCCATTCTTTATTTAGTGATGCACCTACCATCACAATTTGTTCTTTAACTAGCTGCTAGTAACAGTGGGAATACAGTTAGTTGAAGTAAATATGCAGATGGTCATAAATGTGCACTTGTAAGGTGTGTGGCATGTAGTTAATAATGAATAGAGTACTGTAACTCTGTATAATAGCATATAGGTAATACACAGTAAATTCTAATTATGAGCACAAATTTTGTAATTTAGGTAAAAGAGTAGTCATCTAAACTCATAATTTATTTATTTTGAGCTGCTTTATATCTTATCGTAACGGAAACATTTAAAAATCATGTTAAGAGAAGATTAAGTTTGATTTCTTCGTATAGATGGTTGACAGTCTGTATCTCTACACTTTACAGACTGCAAACGTTGAATTTATCACACCTCAGTTCCATTCACTTAAATTGGTTGAAGCTGCAACAAACTGTAATACCATTCACAGATGTTACTAAATGTATAGATCTATGCCTGTTAAACAATGCAAGGGACTTTTAATGTCAGCTGTGGTACTACACAGCTTTTACAGCTTTTGTCCCGTTTTAAGTCACACCAGAGCGCCTTGGCCCATTTGAAACAACTTATCCGATGGAGTCGAATTCCCATTGATCTACCATTTAGTCTAAGGATATCATCAATTTTTTTAAAAAAACAGGAAAGCCTTTTGATTACCTGTGGAAATTACAAGCTGGAAAAAAAGTGTTAGTGCCTTATTTTACAATATTCATACATTGGGCTTCATGTGTGGAAACTGTGTCACAAAAAGTATCCCTATTCCCCATATAAATTAGTGTCCAAATTAAATATCTGAAAATGCTCTAGGATACAGAAAGAATAGATTCAATAGGTTGGACGCTGTTTAGTAAAAAATGTTTTTGATTTATAATACCCATTGAGATTCCACTGAGATGATCAACATGCATATGCAGTTTGCTTACTGTGTGTATAAAAATGTCTGGTATTTCTTAGGAATTTATTTTGGAA